>WWET01004541.1:77265-89049 GCA_011038615.1 Limnodynastes dumerilii | reverse complement strand
CTTCCTTACGCCGGCTGAAGTTAGGGTAGCCTTCAGCCGGCGTAAGGAAGGGGCCATACGCCCACACAGGGGGAGTGTCTGTGAAAGTGAACGCTGATACGCTGTGCTTTAGTAAGCACAGCGCATCGGCGTAGGTCTGGATCATGCCTAAAATCACTGAAGGGGCACCTCGGGCTTTTGCTATATGGATTAAGGTCAGGGTTCGCCGAGTGTTGTCTCTGGCCTGCCTTCCCAGAATAAAACCCACCTGATCATAATGGACCAGGGAGGGAAGGACAACATCTAGTCAGGTGGCTAAAATTTTGGTGAAAAGTTTAATGTCGATGTTAAGTAGGGAGATTTGCCTATAACTCGCGCACAGTTGGGGGTCTTTATCTTCTTTGGGAATTACAGTAATCTTAGCCTCAAGTGTTTCAGGAGACCAGGGGGCACCAGACAGAGCTGCGTTGAACATGGAGTGGAGGTGGGGCAGTAAAAGAGGGGCAAAGCACTTCTAGTAGGCCGCTGAATAGCCATCTGGGCCAGGGGATTTGCTTGACTTCTTTAACTTAATTGCTGCCGAAATCTCCTCTAATTAAATTTCTTCACTTATGGAGGCTGCTTGGTCAGGGTGTAGAGATTGGAGGTTAATGTGTGTGAGGAAATCAGTTATTAAGTTGGTTCTAGGGTGGGATGGCAAATTAGATGTTGGGGGATAAGTTATGGAGATCTTGGTAGTATTGCTGAAAACATGCCCAAATAGCATTGGGGTCATGCAGGAGGGTGCCAGAGGGTGATTTAATAGCTAGCAATTTCCTGAGCGGATATTTTAGTATGGAATTTGGAAGCCAGTAACCTATCAACCTTATCCCCTTTTTCATAAAAGGATTGGTTCAGCCATCTTAGTTTGTTAGCGGTTTGGGCGGTGAGGAGGAGGTTAAGTTCGCTTCTAAGGGATGTAATGCGGTCAAGAAGGCTCGGGTCTTGGGAGGCCTTATGTGTTGATTCCAATGCAACAAGGGCTTCCGTGAGGTGAGATAATTTGACTTAGCGTTCCCGTTTATTTTTAGCTGCAATGGCGATGAGGTCAGCAGCCACTGTGGCATGATCTGACCAGATGCGGGAGAAAAATTGAGCTTTAGATAGCTTTACAGTAAGATTGTGGCTGAGCAGGACCATGTCAATGCGGGAGTAGAAGGAAAGGGAATGAGAGAAGGATTAATCTTTAGCTAGGGGGTCCCGTATCCACCAGGAATAATAGAAGTGGTGAAGATTCATGAAGCCGCGGAGCGCCTTGGAACTGAGGGCATCTTTTGGGTCAGGGCGTGTTATGTTTGTGGGTGATCTATCAAGGGAAGGGAGATGAATGGAATTGAAGTCTCGGGCTATGATAAGTTCACCCGCCCGAACCTGAGACAAAGTGTCTCCAGGCGATGAAAAAATTGGGGTTGGCCAGTGTTTGGGGTGTATACGTTCATAAGCGTGCAAGGTAGGTTATTGAGTAAGCACATCATGGTGGACCATCCCCAGCTGGAAGGTCACATGTTTAGCAAATAGAACAGTGTCTCCCCACTTTTTCTGACGTTTGTCACAGGCATAGAAAAAGCGGGCGAGAACAGAGCTCAGAGTGGAGAGGTTGTAAGAAGTAAGTTGCTTGGATAAAGGCAATGTCTGCCTTAATGGCCTGAAGTGAGGTGTGGAGCTTGGTTCTTTGAGGGGTGAGTTGAGGCCTTTCACATTATATGATATTATGCATAGAGTCATGTTAGGAAAAAGGGAAGAGGCACTATCAGTTTGGAATGTGGGCGTGTGATATCGGTTAGTCGAGCCAGGTCAGTGTATATATCCAAGTAGAGGTTGAATATGGGCGGTGACATTTGGGGAGGGGGGAGGGGAGAAAGATGGTGACTGGGAACAATGATGAAAAATTATGTCCTGCGTGCTGGCAGTAGGGTGATAGGAAAGTGCAAAATGAGCATGGGGTATAGGGTGCCAGCAGAGAGCCCCAAGTCTCTATGGGGTTGTGAGGTCCGGCCAGATCTGGTCAGATGCAAAGCAAGGAGACGGTTACGGCGTGTCAAGGGGACAGGGTTGGAGAAGGAGGGCGGTGAGCCTATCATGTGGAGGAGAGGGAGGATTGGTTGTGAAGAGAAATGAGAAGGAGTAAGGGAAGAGAGTATGAGGGTGGACTCCTAGTGGGTGAAATAAATTTGAAGGGCAGGTCAGTGAAAGAGGCAATGTATGGGGAAGGACTTTTAACCAGGAACGGTATATAAGCAGCATACTAGCTACTAGGTTTAGATAATAATCAATAAATGCAATTTAAACAAAACAACAGGAACAAGTTTTGATGTCACTATATACAAGTATCTGTTTAAACCAATCTTTCGTTTTAGTATGCTAAAATAAGAACAGTAATAGATTTTAAACTAAACTTAAAACAAATATATTTCTACAACAATTTGACATTCAGTAGCAATTAGGCAAAGTTAATCAATTAAGTTGAAGCTGGGGGGGTAGGGAAGTGGGAGAGATGGGAGAAAACAATAAATATAGAATGAGAAGAAGAAAGAAAGAAAGAAAGAAAGAAAGAAAGAAAGAAAGAAAGAAAGAAAGAAAGAAAGAAAGAAAGAAAGAAAGGTCAGCCCCAGGTTGAAGTGAAAAGGCAAGGAGGATGGATAAATACAACGTTAAAGTAACAGTTCGAGCAATGCAGAGTAGATCATGAATGACTCACAGAGCCCCAAGCGGAAGTCGGGAGTGGGTCAGGGTCCAGAGGAGACAGAAAAAGAGTCCAGTTCCAGAGGTCCTAACTAGGGCCATTGATGAGAGGAACAAACTTGAAGGATCTTGAAAAAGATTTTGTAATCCACAGGACAAAGCAGTGTGCATAGACTAATTTGCAAAGTTAGTTTCCCAAGTAGATGGTGAAACAGTTTAGCAGAGGCTCGTAAAAGTATCAGTCCGGTGGTCATGATCTTGCGCGAGTACCATTCCCGTGGAGGTGGTCGTCTGGGGGTTGGGGCTGAAGATCCTGGTCTGCTGGCATCTGGATGTGATGGGGTCTGCGTTGGGTCAGGAGCCAGGCCCATTTGGCGAAGTAGATCACGGCCCTCTGGAACTGACGTGGCACTAAGAAATCTGTCTTGATGCCAGATTAATAGGCGGAAAGGAAATCCCAATCTGTTTCTGACATGATTAGATGCTAGAAGTGTAGTTATGGGTTAAAATGTGTCTGGCCAGAGTAGTTGGGGATTTTCGGGCTGCGGCTAAGACCGCTTCCTGGGTCGTAAAATAGTGAAGACGCAGGATGACGTCTCTTGGGGAGTTCTGGTCAGACGCGCATGGTCTGAGGGCCCTGTGAGCCCAGGAGTAGATCTTCAGGTACTGGAGCTAGTGGTGTGAAGAGTCTCTATAGGTAGAGCGGGAGATGGGCTTGTTCAACTGACTTTAGGATTCCACGGATGCAGAGGTTATTCCGCCGACCTCTATTGTCTAAGTCCTCTTGGTGTTCTTTAAGGGTAGCGAGTTCCTGACGGAGGAAGGAAATGTCAGTTTCCGCTGATTGTTGGGATTTCACGACTTCCTCCACTTTGCACTCTATGTGGTCCATGCGCGAGCCCAAGGAATCAACATCTAACCCCAGGGAATGCAGGGCATCTTGTACATCCGCATGGATAGAGGAGCGAAGTTCTTTCATTTCAGTAATCAGAGAAAGGAAATCCGCTCTAGTGATCGGTGAAAGGTCTTCAGATTTTGCCTCAGATTTGGGAGAGCTGGCAGTTGGGGACGCTCTTAGAGATCTGCGTTCCAATGGAGTCCCTGAGAAGTAGTGAGGTAGACCTTTGGCGTGGGGATTTTTGTTGCGAGGCATGTTGCTGGTGTATAAAAAAGGGGGATGGAACTTCCAGGGAAAGTAGGCTCACCCAGGTTATGTTGGGTGGGTTAGGTCAGAGACATACCATTTCCCCCATCCAGCACGTCAGTTACTTTACATAGAGGCAATAGAAGCAGAACGTCCAGAAGGACAGACGGTTTTATATCAGATGTTAAGGTCTTTAAGGTAGTACATACAGGGTAATACAGCCAACAGATAGAGGTGGCGAGTAGGTAGTAATATTATACTGTGTGGCCACCCAAGCTCCCCAATACCTGTACGCTCCTGAGCTGACTCTTGTGCTTGAGTGGAAGAATAGACTCAGTGGTATCCTGAGGGCAGTGGGTCTCCTCTGTTTTCAGTAAGTCACCAGTGATGGTTGGTGGTACAGTAGTGGTTGGAGGGCAGGAGCAGAACAGCCAGCGTGGGGTAGGTGGAAGCTGAGAGATGCTGGACTCTCTGATGGCTCTTCTCTTTACTGTGGAGAAGTCCCAGATATGTTGTGGTGAGTTACCTTAGGAGCTGTATTCACCAGCCCTTTGTGAGCAGACAGAGGAGGGCACTGCTATGTGGCAGGAGGTTCTATCGAGGATCTCTAGCAAGTTTTTTTGGGTGACCCCAGCGGCAAACGGGCAGCGCCAGAGAGCCAGGCCACAGCGGTGCACTGTAATGCAGGCAGCGTGGAGAGCAGAAAATGGCGACGGCCGGGCACCAGTCTCGAAGTCTCCTACAGGGGAGGAGGGGAGGGGAGGCTCCGATCCCAGTCCTCTGTCACGGGTTGCGGTGTGTAGTGCGGACGGCTTAATGATGAACTTTTTCAAACACAGGAGTCTCAGCGGAGGAAAGAGGAATCTGTCGCCAGATGAGACCGCCGTGGTCCTGTCCCTCCCGGGGAGCACCCGGTTGCAGCATCGGCCACCGACATTAAGCTTGCTCTGGACTTTGCAAGGGTATGGGGTAATCAGAGGAAGGAAAGGATGGGTAAAAGGGGAAAATTAGGGATAGTAGTTAGGTGTTTGTGGCTGCAGGGTGAGGAGCTCAGCTAACATGCGTCCTCTCGCTTCGGCGGTTGGACCACGGCTCCATGGTATTTTTATGATCTCACATGGAGTGTGGGATCAAACCAGGATATAGTCCACCTTCCATTTCTCAGTGAGAGTGAGAAGAATGTTTAAAAAATGGTAAAAAGTGATCCAACACACTGCTGTTAACCAATAACTTGCCATTCTATCTTTAAAATAAAATGCAGAAATATTAGTTACACAGCAACCTGCCAACTTAAAGTCTTTTCTGCCGGATATCATATTAAATGTATGGGAAAAGCCAGAAACCATAAAATTAAATGCATAGGACAAGTCCCACAAAATCCAGATACACACACACTTTGCCACATACACACTGAATTTACACAAATACTCCTCCTGTTTTGCAAAATACTCCTCTCTGTCTTCATTATTTTGAGTTTGCTTATAATTCTGAAGGTCATTTTTTTTTTCACTATAGTTGCTATCTCTTTTTCTGCAGTACAAACCTTTATTCTGTATGTGTACCAGTAGTTCACTCCCCTTCACCCATACAAAACGCCCATACCCTGGACCCTAACTACATTATAATTTATCTGTACAGGTCTATGGAACCATACCCTATTTATGTATTATACACCAATATTATTAGGGGTGTGCTACCAGACACACAGTAATCAGACATAAAAAATATGGAGCTTTTCCATATTTTGTCTGTCTGATTCTCAACCACAAAATAAACACATTACACAATGTGTTTTTTTATAATTTCGCTGACCAAGATATAATTAATGTAAACAATAAACAAACTAAACTCATTTGCAACTAGTGAACCGTGTAATGTGTTTTTTTTTGTGTGTGGTTAACCCCTCCATGTAGGAGCTTTATATATGGTGGGTTGTCACATTTCACTGTTGAAAGGCAGAATTGAATTGTTATACTATTTTTATACTACAGGTGACGTCAGTCCTCTACTGTTTCTGACGTCACCTGTAGTATAAAAACAGTGCCCCCTAGTGACCGGATCGTCCTAAGAAGATGCCGTGATGGAGGAAAGAATATCTGCTGCGTGTCAACAGGAGATTAACCAAGCTGCAAGAAAAGACTAGAAGACATCTGAAAAAGAACATTTGAAGGCTTCCCAAGATGCAGACATCAAATAGTGAGTGTAAAAATAATTTTTAATATTTTATACACATGATACATTGCACACACTTCACTTACATTAGGAGAGATGACCACCGAAGGTAAGTGCACTAATGTAGGGGACATTGTTAGTTAGGAAAATATATTTTTTACATGCATACTTTATTTTTGCAATGTAGGGGTTAATATATGTCTTGCGTTTTTTTTATTTTATTTTTTACACTGTACACACAACGCTGCATGATTACAAGTGTAACCATGTTGTGCTGATAGAATTACAAGGCTCAACTTTGCAGATCCTTGTAGTTCCATCAGTACAGCATGGCTACAGCTTGCAGCCATGCAGCACTTAGGTTTTACACACACAAAAACACGTCTGTTATAAGGACATGTGTTTTTAGAGGTCGCGATCGGCTCAAAAAATGAAATCGCACCACTCTGGCTGCGATTTAATTTTTTGTGATTTAAAGGCGATTTCACCACGATTCGGTGAAATCGTCTTTAATGAATTTCAAACTTTGTATGTTTATAATGAAAAAAAATCGGGACCGCGATTTTAACACCTGCGATTCCAAATCACACGAAAATCGTGTGATTTGGAGCTTAATGAATCCACTTTGGTGATTTTTTAGTCCAAATCACGCGATTTTGCCCAAATCGAGCTTAATGAATGAGGCCCTTGGAAAGCTGTTTTTGTGGAATTCTGGATCCTGTCCAGTGTGATTAGTTATGGCTAATGCGTAAGTAATGCTTTTTAACCCAACAGACTTACCTTTCATGACCAGTTTACCAGGACACTTTCATAATATTTTTTTTTTAATTTGCCTATCCTACTATATGCCAGAATCTAGTGACTGCTCAGCTTGAGTGTGAATATTTTTAAACACAATGGGGGAAAAAAAAGAACTTGTTGTAAATTAATTCACAGAGAAACCTGCAAGTGGATTCTTGCTGTAGTATTTACAAGACACAACAGCTGGTTACATGGTTGCAGTACTGATTTCAAGTAACATATTAAGGCATGAGGCATGTTATTACATGATATGAGAGTTAGCCTGGTCGTTACAAGGGCTTTCAATAGTTATCAAGAAATATGTTTCTATTGATTATTGCAATATGTATTGTCATTTCTTTGACATTTCATTAAGGTGGTGTTAACGTATGTAGATAGTAAAAGCGCAATTTTTTGGGATATTCAGATCCCCAATCATATGCTGCTTGATGTCATAAAATGTCACCAAATGGCTCCATCTGTAGAAATGGAAGAGCAGGCAAATGGCATTTTTGGCAGAAAATTCCCATTCGCAGTGATTTAGTTGTCCGTACCGGATTTGTGTAATCTACTGCTAACAATCTGCTACTTTAATGATAAGCTGTGTAAAAGTAAAGATGGAATCTTTGTCAAAAGCCTGGTTTTGTCAGCATCATGGAAGGTTATCCAGGTGAGAGAACTGACCCACAGAAAAAAAAGAGGGTCATGGATGGCACTGCATACATACCAGTAATCAGGCAGGCAGACAGGATGCTGAGCAGGCTGGAAGAGACCGCTGGAGAGGAAGCCATAGCTGTTCCCAGACTTCTCGGCTTTTGTAAAAAAAAAATTCACAAAAAAAAACACTTAACTTGCCCTTAGCTTTTCAGATCTCCAGTCCATCAGAAGAAACAAGCGGGGAGCAGTTCTTAAGCAGGGATCAGGTCTTCAGCATGCAGCCAGCAGGGTGAGAGTAAGTTTTGCTCTGGCAAGGTGTCATTAAATAACAAGAAATGTCACTGTTTCAATTTATATTACTAATCATTAGCCCATAATTTGAATTCTAAGATAAAAATGTTTCTACATTTTACAAAAAGTACTATTTTATAAATAACCATATTATATATATTTTATACAGAATATTTCTAAATACGTATGCATTTTAAATCTTTAATATACAATAATAATGTCCAATATTTATTTTTATTATTTAAATAGCATGCAACATAAATTAACCACAAGAAATATAGTAAACATTTGTTTGAAATTTTAACAGAAACAAGAAAAACACGTACATTTTTATTTAATCACTGATAAGTGCAGATCATCATGTTGAAAGTATTGCAGCCAATAGGCATGCAGTTCCTTATTTTAGCGCTTTGAACTTGACCTTAGGTTATGTAAATTTTGCAAAAGAAATGCAAGCACTGTAGCTGGGGATTTACTTGCATACTGATAAAAACTCCCATCACTCTCCTCCATCCTCAATGTCTCTGGTGAAACACCCACTAACACCCTTGTGCAGTATTTGGTTGCAAGCAGTCATAAGAATTAATTTGGGATATTTCCGCAGTGACACATCGACAAAAGGTGTCCACACAGACTCTGGATCAAGCGCAACATTTTTTTTCTCATTTGTTATCTAAATAAATTATGAATATATTGAAGAATTAGTACAATATAATATGGAGCAATTAATCCTGTAAGAAACGTGTCTAAATGGACATCCCTGATACTAGAAACATTAGAAACACTAAATGAGTGCTGTTCGTGAGCAGTAGTTATTTTAAAAAATTCTTAAAGAAATTCTGAAAAAAAATTTTTGTTGGGATATTTCCTAATTATAGTTATGGTTATGCTATCCCTAAACAAATATGCACCAAATCTTTCTTTAAAATAGGGGAATCCTTTGTTTCACATCAGCTCATACTTTAAAGTCTTGAAAAACAGTTTTGCTCTGTAATTATACAACCTTTCCATAGCCCAACATTTTTCGAAGATATAAAAAAATATATATAATTATTTCATACATAAGACAAAGTTATGAGGCTGAAGAAAAGGAAGATGATATTTAAAAAATAGATCTGTAAAAAGTCGATGTTTTGTTCCATTTTTGTGATTACTTCCATTGTCTGATGATTACACTTAAACATGCTAGGGGCACGATGGCAGAATAACCAAAAGATCTTGCATTGCAATTTTTTTTTATTTATACACAAATACTTCTACTATATGGGTTAATTGCAGAATAAACATACTAAGTGATAAAAGACTTTCAAATTTTAGTAATTTCCCATTACAAGTTTTACAATAAACTAACCCCTCTCCCGCTAGTCATTTTTGTCATTTCAGACCAAAACATTTTTTCTAAGCAGTTCTGGGAAGCCCCATATTCATGTGCTGCAGTCACCTCATACAGCTAAATTGTAACTGTGAACTGTGAACAGATTGGTTGGAAGTCTGTGCACACAAAGGGAGTGGGCAAGCGTTCTCACAAAATGCATGGAAATAAGGATACCAAATTTATATAAATCCTTATATAAATGCTTTTGATTTGTGGCCCTTTCTCAGTGGGGTCGAGTGATTGTTGAAAAAGAACAGCCAATAGTAAAGTCTTTTTCGGCTTTCCTGTATAAACGCTGTATCGGCCAACAGCTGTTAACAGCAAGAAACAGTTTGCTTTGCGGCCAAAAGACAGAAGAGCTGGATGATAGCACACATGGAAGGGAAGTAAGGTATAAACTGGGAAGACTGGAGGCTTCTGAATAGGGAATTACTGGGGAGCTGGAGCCATATAAATGGGCAATACTGGGGAGCAAGATCCATATGAATGGGGAATACTGGGGCAATTTGATGTGGATATGATCTTGGGAGTTGGAGACGGATGATGGGGAATACTGGGGAGGCTGGAGAAATAAGAATGGGGAATTACTGGGAGCTAGAAAAAACTGCATAAGAGAATTTTTATTTTTCTTGTAGCCCATACAATATTAGACTGATTTTTTTGGCCCAACTGGGGTTTTGTCTTTGACATGCCAAGATGACAAAGTAAAGCAGAACCATAGTGTCGTTGGGAACAAGGACATAGGAAGTGTGAGTAATTCGACTAAACAACTATATAGGTGGGAAAATTCAAGATGCTGGCCTGTGATGAAAAGTTTTAAAGAAATTGAAGAATAATGAAGATATTATTTTAAAACCAGCAGACAAGGGGGAGGGATTGTTGTTTTAAATAGATTTAACTACAAAAAAGAAATTGAAAAACAATTGAGTGATAAAGGCACGTATAAGAGAATATCCGGGGATCCAACAGAGAGATTATCTAAATCTTTGGAACAATTACTTTTAAAATATTTGGAGAAAGGCGTAATCACCGAAAAAGAAAAATAATTCTTACATATTACTGAGCCTACCATCCCAGTGATTTACGCCTTACCCAATGTTAATAAAAATGCTACACAACCTCCGGGGAGGCCTATTGTGGCCGGAACCGGTTCCCTAACTGCTAACCTATTGTTTTATATCGATAAGCACCTTCAACCTTTAATGCAATATGTCACTTCTTATTTAAAGGACACCAGTATCCTGAATTCAGGATACGAAATGGAAGGAAGGCTTCAAATTGGTCGCATCGGATGTATCCTCTTAATACACCATTATTGCACACTATGATGGGATCAATGCAGTTAAGCAATACCTTACATATGCAGATTTTAGCGAAGATAAGAAATCTTTCATTTTAGAAGGTATCAAATTTATTTTATCAAATAACTATTTTCATTTTAATGGACAATTTTACATCCAACAAAGGGGCACAGCTATGGGCACCAGGTTTGCTCCTTGCTATGCCAACATCTTCCTGGCAGACTGGGAGGATCATGTTCTATCATTAGCGGGAGCAAACCTGGTACTCTGGAAGAGATACATAGATGACGTTTTCTTCATTTGGGGAGGCACAGATGAAGAATTACAGACCTTCTGTCATACTCTAAATTCCAACCACTTAGGCATAATTTTAACATTTGATATTAGTAACACTAGAGTCAACTTTTTAGATTTGGAGATTTATGTAGAGAATTCATCCATACTTACCCAGAACTATGTCAAAAAGACAGACACAAACTCACATATCCCAGTAACCAGCAATCATCATGGGAATTGGTTAAAGAACATTCCTAAGGGACAGTTCCTGAGAATTAAAAGGAACTGCATGAATGATGAGGTTGGGAAAAGTCATATGAACAAGAAAAAATCCCAGCTTATCAAAAAGGGTTATAGGGAAGAAGAGTTGAATCAGGTAATGGATGAGGTTAACCAAGTGGAGAGAAAATCTCTGTTAGAAGGAAGGAAACACCCATCAGGTATCCATTCCACGAAAGACATACCATTTATTACCCAATTCAACTCTGAACATAAGGGAATTGAGCACATTATTTGCAGACATTGGGGTATTCTTAAAAATGGATCTAGAACTATCTGAATATATAGGGGATTACCCAAAGTGTATATACAGGAAGGCTCCCAATATCAAAAACAAACTGGTCAGGTCTACGTATTTGAAAAACAACCAACCAGTCATTATTAAAAGTAAGGGTTTATTTAGATTTGGCCAGTATCTCATGTGCAGGAACTACCCTATGGGAATGTCCACCAAAAAAGTGGAACATGTAGTCTCTTGTAGGAATGGCAAACGGGTTAAAATAGACAACTGTATTACCTTTACAGAAGAAGAAGTCCAAAGGCGGTTGAAGAAAATTAAGATAAATAAAGCTCCTGGCCCTGATGGTATACATCCAAGGGTTCTAATGGAGCTACATTCCGAAATTGCTAGACCGTTGTTTTTTATTTTATTAGACTCAATTTCAACAGGCTGTGTACCAAGGGATTGGCGCATAGCAGATATAGTGCCATTGTTTAAAAAGGGAATAAGATCACAACCGGGTAATTATAGACCTGTGAGTCTGACATCAATAGTTGGAAAACTGCTGGAAGGTATTCTAAGGGATAAT
>WWET01004541.1:48994-70957 GCA_011038615.1 Limnodynastes dumerilii | reverse complement strand
CCTGCTCATGTCTAGCTTAGATCCCAAGCCTCTATACAATTAGATTTTCTAGATTTACTGCTTGTCTCCCTTCTGTTCTTCCTTTTGGTCTTCTTTCTGCTCCCCAGTACCAGAGCTATCTCTTTCAGATGCCATCTGAAAATGGTACAATAAAATGGTTCATTGTTACACACAGTTTTATCATTAAGTGTAAATCATGTGACAAAACGCAATGCAAAAAAATAAAAATAAAATAGTACTTAAACCAAGCATTTACCTTTTTGTATGCAATTTCAAACAGTTTAAGTGAAGCTTGTTGTAGAGATGATGTAGCTTGTTTAATGCTCTCTCCAGTTTCAGAATCTTTTCGTGCCAAAAGCTCCTTCATTTTGCTCATCTCCTCCTTGAGCTTGTTGCACTGAACAGTTCAATAAGAAAATATGTAACTATTTGACCTCTATTTAGCTACAGACAAATTTTCCTAGTTCTATGTAACCCAATGTAAAAACTTGTCAATTTTAAATTCATATTTTTGATGTACAAACCTCATCTTCTGGTAGTTGGCTCTTAAACTCTTCCATCTTTGATTCAGTATCATGAATAATGCCTTCTGCATTGTTTACAGCTTCAACACGTTCCTAAAATAAGGAACCAAAACAGAAGTACTTCATGTGTTAAATAAATGTTCTGCTCCAAAACCTTTTAGCCTTATTAATACTGCAACAACACAGAGAACCTAACAGTTACTAAGGTAAATAGCTGGAAGCAATTTAATAGGATGCAGAGACAGGATGTCCCCATCAGCTTCACAAAGTACTGTATATACTTGAGTATAAGCCGACCCGAATAAAAGCCGAGGCACCTCATTTTAACACAAAAACCTGGGAAACTTATTGACTCAAGTATAAGCCTAGGGTGAGAAATGCAGCAGCTACCGGCAAATTTCAAAATAAAAATAGATACCAATAAAATGACATTAATTATATCATGTGTATCCAGCACCCAGTATCCAGTGTGCCCCCTCTATGTGTGTCCTGCCAGTCTCTGCTATCTGCCCCTAATGCCAGCTTCCATATCTGCCCCTTAATGTCAGCCTCCATATCTGCCCCTTAATGCCAGCATTCATATCTGCACCTTAATGCCAGCATTCATATCTGCACCTTAATGTTAGCCTTCAT
The DNA here is from genome assembly GCA_011038615.1 of Limnodynastes dumerilii. Lineage (NCBI taxonomy): Eukaryota > Metazoa > Chordata > Amphibia > Anura > Limnodynastidae > Limnodynastes > Limnodynastes dumerilii. Next base: position 69,800 of record WWET01004541.1, on the reverse strand, counting down.
ATTTGCCCCTTTATGCCAGCCTTCATATCTGCCCCTTAATGTCAGCCTCCATTTATTTATTTTCTCACTTACCTTTGATGTCTTCTGTCTTTCCCTCCTTTCCTTCTGCTGTCCCTGCGTCTGTGTCAGGCTCTCCCCGCAGCTGTGCCACTGGCTCTCTCCCTCGCATCGCACGCTGCACAAAGACGTTGCGTGACCTAAGGTCACCTCAACGTTATTGTGCAGCGCGCACCACGTGGGAGACAGCCGGAGGCAGAGCTGCAGGAAAGAGAGCCTGACACAGACACAGGGACTGCCGGAGGAACAGCAAAGGTACGTTTTTATTCCTCACTCGAGTATAAGCCGAGGGGGGCTTTTTCAGCATAAAAAATGTGCTGAAAAACTCGGCTTATACACGAGTATATACGGTAGGTCTGTTTAATTTTACATTGCAAGTTCGGTAAAGCTATGCTATGATATAATGGGAAGAGAAACAAACCAAAATTTCAGGTTCATCATTACAATTAAGTATCAAAATTATATATTGATATGGACACCAATGGCTATAGTTAGGAGAGTCTTTGTAGTATAAGATAGCCCCCACCTAAGCACAAAAAGAGAAGAGGCTAACAAAAGGCAAATATTGTACATACCAATACAATCCAGTTTAACATATTTTGGACAGGACACTAAAATATTTAATTTGCCAGTTCTTTCTTAATATCCATTTACAGTCACAATACTATACAGACTTGCTATACTACAGAGGGCCAGATATACTTTAGAAACAGTCTGAGGGCCAGATATACTAAGCTGCAGATTTAGAAAAGTGGAGATGTTGCCCATAGCAACCAGATTCTAGCTCTTACTTTCTTTTTACATACTAGAGAATGTCAGCTAAGAGCTGATTGGTTGCTATGGGCAACATCTGCACTTTCCAAACCCACAGCTTAGTAAATCTAGCCCTGACAGTCTTCTTGCAGGCAAACCAAGCATTCTGTATCTTTTTATACCACAATCACCTCTTAAAGCCTTCCAAAAGGACTAAATAGTAGTGGAGTTCTCATTAGCCAAAAGTACTTCAGCAGAAGAGTAAATTATAATGGTGCTCACCTTTCTTCTTCTGTCCTCCTCTGCATACTTTTCTGCATTTTTCACCATATTTTCAATATCATCTTTGCTGAGTCCACCAGAAGATTGGATAACAACTAAAAGAAATGATTACACATGCTCAATAGACAGCATAAAAGAAAAAAATGTTTTGTTGTACCCAAGGTCTGCCATAAGCTTTCCCTTGATCACATTTCCTATAGTTTAGGAACTCAAAATATTCACGTTCATACAGACTATAAAGTATTCATTTTTAAACAAGTTTTTTTTTTATACTATAAACCATTTTTTTCAATTCATAAAAATTACTATTAACATTTTAATAGTATATAATTTCCCCACATTAGTTAGAAAAAAAACAAAAAACCTACTCTGCTGTTCACGTCCGGTTCCTTTATCTTTTGCTGATACATGAACAATGCCATTGGCATCTATGTCAAAAGTAACTTCTATTTGAGGTACACCACGAGGTGCTGGTGGAATTCCAACCTTTAAAAAAAAAAAAAAAAAAAAAAAAAAAATTGTGACAAAAATAAATAAATAAATAAACAAATTTCACATTAGCCAGGTAATGCAGCTGTTGTCCATAGTTGTTTTTGTTTGTTCAAGTTTTTCAATCAAACTTAGTAGATATGTCCCACTGAGCAGCAATGAATTCCCTCGGATTGCCTATTTCAATATATACTTATGTTAAAATGTAACATATCAGAGGTTACGAGCCAATAAAGCTTATAATCTCTTAAATAAGAAAGTTTTAAATGTAGCCAAGTTACTTACAAGAGTAAACTGTCCAAGAATCTTGTTGTCAGCAGCCATCTCTCGCTCTCCTTGGCAAACCTTAATTTCCACCTGGGTCTGCCCATCAGTTGCAGTAGAGAAAACCTAAAAATAGAAAGCAGGCAAAGATTACTGGAAAGACTATAACAATAATTGCGGTCACGCTTTTTTTTTTTGTGGGTCACGTTTTTTTTTTTTTTTTTTTGCTTTAATTATGTGGTCAGCCATGCAGCTCTTAAAGATAAAACTATTGTAAAAAAAGCTAAATGTTAAATAGTGAAACACTGTTGACTAGTAAACACTCAATTAACTATTAAAGTATATATTGGGGCTTACAAAATATAGTGGAATGCAATAATCAGTCCTTATAAGGAAGAAAAAAAAAAAACTCACAAGCTATACATTTCTTTACGGTTTATCAAACTTTCCTTTTAGATTACAAAAAATCTTTTTTTGCTTAGCAAAGATTTCCCACTTATTCCATAAGACCATACAGAGCACTGAGAGCATTTTTACCATACATCCTAGCTAGTTCCAATGTGTTATATAGCACTTGCCCTTATGTATCAAACCCATTGTACTATAGAGTGTAAGCTTGTGAGCAGGGCCCTCTTACCCACCCAATCTGTTTGTGACTACCCAGTCTTGTTATACTGATTGTTAAATTGTAAAGCGCTACGTAATCAGTGGACCCTATATAAAAACTTGTTAATAAATAAATAATATTCCAACATATAACATAGGTGGGAAAAAAAAAATATAGGGCCTGGTTTTCTTACAACGTAAGAATGCAATACCATATTTTTTTTGCATAATTAACCTAGTATCTAATTTCCAATGTCTCCATTGCACTTACAAAATTTGCACACAACTAAATAAAATACAGGGCAGTGTAAGATATATTTATATGGGTGTTAAACAAGTATACAATGGATTATCTATTTTCTATTTAGAGGTGTTAATACTTATACAAACTATATATTTTTTCAATATTAAGCTACATTCATATTAATAAACATTACCTGACTCTTCTTTGTTGGAATAGTTGTGTTTCTGCTAATTAATTTTGTGAATACTCCACCCAGAGTTTCTATTCCAAGAGACAAAGGTGTGACATCCAACAGCAGAACATCTGTGACATCCCCTGCCAACACTCCACCTTGAATAGCAGCACCAATAGCCACTGCCTCATCAGGATTAACAGCTTTGCTAGGTGCACGACCAAATAAATCTTGCACGGTTTGCTGGACCTAAAAATAAAAAAAAAATTGATTCAAAACTTTGACAGTGCTACATGTAATCACACTTGACATCTATAGAGTTCATAAACCGGAATCATCTTTTACCTTTGGCATTCTGGTCATTCCACCAACTAGGAGAACTTCTCCTATGTCACTCTTGCTGACTTCAGCATCTTGCATAGCTTTCTGACTTGGAGAAACAGTCCTTTTTATAAGATCAGCCACAATCCCCTCAAACTGAGAACGAGTAAACTTCACATTTAAATGTTTGGGTCCAGAAGCATCCATGGTAAGATATGGCAAATTGATGTCAGTCTGGAAAGAGAACCAAAAGTCAAAAAACCTTAACTAAAGCAGTATAGTCCTTGTTGTTAAAAGATAAATAGTAAACAAGACATGTGGTCTTATGGGATCCTTAGAATAATCTTTTTTCACAGGGTATCGTGCAGCATAAAAACAGAGTTCTGTGAGAAGTAGAAAGCATCATGGGCTTATTAAACAAAAACATCAGGCAAATAGATTATGTTGACTTCCGGAGGTTTTTTTTGTTTTTTTTTTTAAATTTAGAAACTAGAGTGTAAGACAGGCAGAAAGACAAGCATCAGAAAATCCTAGGCTAAAACTGCTGTACTTCAAACTGACACTGCTTTCACATCACCCTCCCAGAAAAACCCAGGACTTCTCTGGGAGCAGTGCCGTGTGTTTCACATGGCAGCGTTACAAGTCCACCAAAAACCCGGGAAATTCCTGATCGCATTGACCCTCATGTACACATTAGGCAGGCTGTGATGTTTCGGTGCGCTGTCCACTGTCCCTCCGGATGAGGCTGAAGCAGTGTTGCCAGTGGTCCTGAATACCCCCGGGCCAGGTAGGTCTGTAACTCTTTTCATTATTTTTTTTTACTGGGTAGGGGCGGGCCCTATATTTTATTAATGTGATAGGAGGGGTATGAGTTTGTAACAAGTGACAGGGCATGCTGGCCCTTGTGGTTCTTCAAGTGCTAGAATGCCCTGCCATCCCTGGGCATGCTGATGATTGTAGAACTACAAGCATCAGCATGCCCTATACCTGCACTTTTTTTTCACCCCTTTCCGGCGCTAGAAACAGATTTGTTTACTGTTGCCATAGCAACAGTAGACAAATCTGCACCAATCAGGAGGCAAAGTGAAAGACCCGGGTTGAAAACAACCCTGGTCCTTTCACATTGCCTCCCTTCCCAGGTTGAACACGGGAAAAACCCTTCTTTTTACTCCATGTTCAAGTCCTGGGTCTCTTGACCCGGGTCTCCCGGAAGTGGCGCTTTCACATCACCACCAAAAACCCGGGTTTTTGCTAAATGCCGGGTTTTTGCTGAAAAACCCGGGTTTTTGGTGGTGATGTGAAAGGGGTATCAGTAGCAGCAGAGGGGATGTGGACAACAGTAAAAACACTCAAGTAGCATTTTGATAATAAAATAAACAGGGCAGGAGATAAAGTTACTGACATTTGCTGAGGTCATGAGTTTGATTCCCGGACTAGACCTGATCTGTGTGGAGTATGTATGTTCTCCCTGTGTCTGCGTGGGTTTCCTCCAGGTGTCCCATTTCCTCCCACACTCCTCCCCAAACCCTACTGTTTGTGTGTGGATGTATGCATGTGTTAAGGACTTTAGTATGAAGCTCCAATAGGGGCAGGGGCTGATGAAATTTCTAGTGTGCTCTGGAAAGCGCTGTGGACAATTTGTGGAGCTACACAAATAAGTGTTAAGAATAATACAGTACAATGCTACTGTATATAGCAGTAACAGCAAATAATAACGTTGGCGGTATGCATGATCAGAGAGACCATTAGAAAATTAGAATACATAACCTGGACTGCAGAGGAGAGTTCACATTTTGCCTTTTCAGCAGCTTCTCTCACTCTTTGTAGAGCCATGTTGTCCTTTGTTAGATCCACACCAGTCTTAAAAAAAAAAAAAAAAAGATATTCTTAAGAAAATTTATATTTAAAAATGTATAACCATTTTAAATGCTTTATTTTTATGTATTTTTAGTTTACACATGCACTTGATTGCTTTTGAGCCCACACTCTTGCATTTGCTGAATCACTAATTGGTTAAAACGTACATTTGCCACATTACTTGATTTCTATGCACATCTTTTTATTATCAATTTTTTCACCTACAATGCAAAAAAGCATGGTTTGTGGGACAAAACACTCATAGCTTCTTCTATAGCGCCCCATATGAAAGCAGGAATCATCACTGTAAGAGCAGCTACAAAGCGGATATAGGTTCTGTAGATTCCAAGCTGCAACAGCCATGTAGTAACGATCTTAGTATAAGGCTTCTACATGATCTGCAGATAATTAAATAATAACTTTTTTTTATTTGCATTCTATTAAACATCTAGACATCTGTTCCAGTCTTTCATGAGAGTATTAAAAAGTCTGTCTTTATGCAAGTCTGGATCTGGTCCATAGTTTTCTGAGGAAAGGGGGACTACAAGTTTGTTAAGAGGCTACATGCTGTGCGCAGTTAGAATATGCAATGGTATAATGTCAAAGAACATTAAAAAAAATTAGACCCATTTCAAATCATGGACAAGAATATAAACTTCATCTTTTAATAGTTCATAAAAGGGAAATTATACTAATCAAGCTCCCCACCCAAAAAAAAAAAGAAAATGAGATAGATATATCTCCACACAACCAACCTCTCTTTTAAACTGTTTCACAATATGTTGCAATAATGCTTGGTCAAAATCCTCTCCTCCAAGGAAAGTGTCACCATTGGTAGATTTCACTTCAAAAACACCTTTCTGGATTTCTAAGATTGATATATCAAAAGTCCCACCTCCAAGATCATAAACTGCGATGCTGTAGAAAATCATGACATTAAAATAGATTTTTATTCCACTCCACAAGAAACACTAAACTGCTGCACATAGATGGATTGAACCCTCACTGCACCACACATCTATCTCTTCCTTCCCCCTTTCCTCCACTCACAACAGCAGTCTACTTCCTTCGTCCTCCTTATGTCTTCTATAAGTTCATCGTGTGTGCGTTGGCTCAGGCGAGCAGCGCCCCCCATCCTAGTGTTCTCCTCTTCCACCCGCCCCTCACTTTGTAACCTCTAGCTCCCCTCTGCTATCATTTTACCCAATCTCCACCTGGTGACTCCCTTTTAACCTCTTACTGCACACTATCCTCTTCACACCTAACATTTTGCCTTGCGTTCTGTGCTTGCTTCACTTTATTGTATTCTTGTTATATTTTTATATTAATTTAGTATTTTTTGTACTATGCTGTCCATCCCTACCATATGCCCTGTATCTTGTACTGAACTGCAGACACCTTGTGGTGCCTTATAAACAATGATAATAAAATGACATTTGGACAAATAGAGAGCAAATGGCTTATCTCCTTTCCAATAAGCAAACTCACACAAAGATAAGTAGAAAATACTTGTTAAAAGTATTTGCTACAAGTATCCTCATGCTGGGCCGTATGCAGAGCTCCGGCCGCATTGCAAACGCAGCCGGAGTTTTCTGATATGTTCTACTGCACATGCGCAGTAATTCTGTAACGTAATCTAGGTTACTTGTTGAGCTCTGCATATGGCCTGCTATCCATAATTTGCTTATTAGAAGGGTCACACAACAAAACTGCAAGATAGCTAAATGCAATAATGATCATAGGCTAAGTAAGGAAAGAACCTATTATCAAATACTGTCGAGTTGTAACATTACTTACATTTTATCATCAGACTTATCCAGGCCATATGCAAGGGCAGCAGCAGTTGGTTCATTGATAACTCTTAGAACATTTAGCCCAGCAATTTGACCAGCATCTTTCGTAGCCTAAAACAAAACCACAAATATTAAGTATGTTGGCACGGGTGGGGTGAAGAAAAAACAAAAACAAAAAACCTTGTCCTACCACTAAGTCATGAATGCCATTACAGCTATTTCTCAGAATTAACCACCATTAACCTTATAGTTAATTGTTTTACACCATAAAATTGCATAACATTTTTTGTCAGGATGACTTGTGTTACCAGGCCTGTTTATATAGTAAATTACAAAAATCTGTAAACCATCCCAAACCAAGAATCCCAGATGAGACAGTATGCTAAAATGAAAAAAAAAAAAAAAAGAAACGCTTTAAAACAATTTATGCAAGTTTTTAAAAACTCCAGTAAAATGATTGTGTATATCAGTGTCACATTCCACTATCCCGATCATCCCATGTTTGAAGTATTTTTCTGTATGTTTAAAAAAATGCTGGCACTTTTCATTGTTGTAATTACAATAAAAACCATAAAGTCAGATTTCACATTTCTCAATTTTTCATCATTGTTCAGGATTAGTAAGAATTAGTAAGGAAGATAAACTTATTCTAATGAAGTTACAATGATAAATAGGTCTTACCTGTCTTTGGGAGTCATTGAAATATGCAGGAACAGTAATTACAGCATTCTTGGCAGTATGACCCAAATAGTTTTCTTTAGGGAAAACAAAATACTAGTTAGTTCTTTAGTTCTCCTCTAGATCATAACAATCTATTCAATTAGTTACCCTAACTACTTGTATAATACTTGCAGGTACACCATGTATACAATATTACAGAACATATCAAAACCACTTAAGTTATCTGGTGCCTCGCAAGCTGCAAGAGAAATACCCAAGTGTTGCCGCACACAACGGAATTGCATTAGTATAGAATCTTAAATCAAACAGGTGAAATCCTATTACACACATTCTTGTGGGTTTTTTTTCAGGATACTTACAAAGCACATAAATAATAAGGTACAACGTGAGCTACAACCCTTTTCATCACTGGTTAACACACAAGGATACACTATGAAAATTAAAGTAAGATTAATCTTTAGCTACACTACAAAACAAGCCATTAGTGAAAGTGTGCATAACCTTAGCAACAGAATCGAAAGCAAACGATAGCTGGTACACCACATGTTTTTATCCAATTACTGTGCAGATTAAATATTTGTAACAATACTGTTGCCTAAATGCTAATAAAACAATGTTGTTTCAAATGTGTAGCATGTGCACATTTTAGGTATATACTGTTTAGTAAAGGGGTTCTCTGCCAGTGGTATTAGAACCACTTGAAAAAATCTGACCACTGTTTGGTGGTATTTGGGGCAACTGGGAAAGTTTATTATGTATCAGCTGTACTTGTACTTTAACCAGGTGTTATTTCACATAGCCGAGTTTATTTATTTTTTAATCAAGTACTTTTTATTGAACATTGCACATTAACAAACAGTAGTACCACATCAATACATCACAGTTTTTAAGCAGATGTGTGGAATTTGATGCATATCAAAAAAGTAAATAATATTGGGTCATACAGCAATATCAGGAACATCTGAGTATAACATCTAACTATAGTATGGGGAACTCATCCAGGGTGACCAAACCTTATAGAATTTGTGCACAGACTTCCTAGTGACGTGTACAAATTTTTCATGACAAATAGTGTCATTGAACAGTGATATCCAAAGACCAGAGGCAAGAGGGTATGGAGCCATCCATGCCCTAGCAACTAACACTTTAGCCAGTGACATCAGGGAGAAAATACACCATATATAATAAGCCGACCCGAATACAAGACGAGGCACCTAATTTTACCACAAAAAACTGGGAAAACTTATTGACTCGAGTATAAGCCTAGGGTGGGAAATGCAGCAGCTACTGGTAAATTTCAAAATAAAAATAGATAGCAATACAATTACATTAATTGAGGAAATGATATCAGCCATCAACGGACCACCCAAAGGAGCTGCAGGCAGGGCCGGTGCTAGGGTGTTCGGCACCCCCCTTGCGAGTGTGCCCCCTCTATGCATGTCCTGCCAGTCAGTCTGCCTCCTCTATATGTGTCCTGCCAGTCTGTCTCATACCCTCAAACATGACCCCCTCCATTCAGTACAAAATGCTCTTGCTCTTCCTTCCTAATATCTGATTGCAGTCACCTGTGTTACACACCTTTCTATTCAACTAACTAGTATAATACAGGTGACTGCAATCAGATTAGGAAGGAAGAGCAGGAGCAGAGTATTTTGTACCATATGGAGGGGGTCATGTTGGAGGGTCTGTTGTCTGCTTCCTCTGTGTGTGTCCTGCCAGTCTCTGCCCTTTCCCAGCCTGGTTGCAACACTGACCTTTGCTGTCCCTTCGTCTGTGTCAGGCTCTCACCCCCGCAGCTGTGCCTCTTGCTTTCTCCCTCACGTTGCGTGCTGCACAGAGACGTTGCGTGACCTAAGGGCACCTCTTTGTCATAGTGCAGCGCGCACCGCGGGGGAGACAGCCAGAGGCACAGCTGCGGGTGAGAGAGCCTGACACAGACACAGGGACCGCCCGAGGGACAGCAAAGGTAAGTTCAATGGGACCCTCACTCGAGTATAAGCCGAGGAGGACTTTTTCAGCATAAAAAAAAAAAAAAAATGTGCTGAAAAACTCTGCTTATACACGAGTATATACGGTGCTTATGTTATTGCATCATAAGTCTCCTCGAGTGACAAATCAAAGAGGCACATTTTGGGATCAATAGGGAGGGAGATAGACAATGTGTTTAACGCACATCCAGAATGCTCGTTTGTCTTTCCAAGAGTTTTCTCAGACTAGTTAAATCATATGACCAATCATTGTGCAAAAATTAGAAGCACCCTGTGCTCCTTCTACCATGAATTCCTCCAAGTCCCATTTCAACATCTGCTGTCTATAATCAATTCTTAACATATATTTTAGCTAGCCATAATATTCCTCCAACAAACCGGGCTAAGCTTAGAACGTGTCTACTCACTTAAATAGTAACCAAGAAAGAACAAAAGTGGAGCTGCACAGGCTCATAAAGTCAATTTAATTACAGCATGCAACCAAGGAGTCCGCATTATATAAACTATATAAAAACGTCGAGAGAAAGTTGGACTTTTATGGTGCACCGCAAAAAGCAAATTTACTGCATCAAATGCAATCACCAATTAAAATATTCCAATATTTTATTATTCAACATTAAAAAAAATCAAATAGCCAAAATACACAAAGAAAGTTAATTCATTAAATTCAATGACTGTTTACTGTACCCTCTGGGAGCAGAGCGGTCATTCGTGCTTTTTTATTTTGTGTGATAATTATTGTGCTGTTTTGCCATATGTGGGAGCTTTTGAGTTAAACTTTATATATGATCCTTCTATACTCATGCTTACATAAACAGGTTTATATACTTCAGTGTTGTAATGGAATACCTGTTATGACAGGACTAATGCAAAGTCTGTTATACCCCTTTCACATTACCACCAAATACATGGGTTTTTCATCGAAAACCTGGCATTTCGCAAAAACCCGGGTTTTTGGTGGTGATGTGAAACCGCCACTTCCGGTAGACCCGGGTCAAGAGACCCGGGACTTCAACACAGGAAAAAAGAAGGGTTTTTCCCGTGTTCAACCCGGGAAGGGTGGGTTCTTAAAATGCGGCCAGTTTATTTAGAACACGGGTTTTTAATTGTGGAACCTGATTGGGTGATTATATTGGCGCTGGCGCACGGGTTCTGATGTCATCAGATGTTGCCTGGCGTTCTCCCAGCACGATGGCGCATTGGAAAGATGAGGAGGTGAGAGAGCTCCTTCAAATCCGGGGAGAGGAGCAAATAAGGCAGCAGATATCGGGTACTGTTAAAGATGCCCTTATTTATTCAAATATAGCCAAATTGTTGGAAAAAAGGGGGATTGTTAAAACGCAGCAACAAGTTGTCAACAAGCTTAAAGCACTGCGGAAACAGTTCTCAAAGGTCCATGATGCCCAGAAGAAGAGCGGATCCGGCCGGCTAAACTGGCCACTGTATGACCTGTGCTACAGTGTCTTTGGCAATTCGGCCACCTGCGAGCCTGTGGCATTGTCCTCATCTTTAGTGGCCTCTAAAGAGAATACGGCAAGATGCAGCAGCAGCATGCCGACACGACCATCTTCGCCGGACCTGTTTGAGGATACTCCACTGGATTCCTCATGTGCAGAGGACGAAAGTTCGGTGGACGACAGTTCATTTGCCCACAGTCCGAGTGAATGCACACAGGGTTCTGTAACGCAGACGCAGAAATCCGTGGCATCCATCCCATCGTCCACGCATGATGATCCGGACGCAGCAAGTGAATTGCGAGGGAATGGTAAGTGCGTTTATTTCCATTTTCAAAAATTGCCTTTTCATAACTTTAGCAAACTGTTTTGGATGTCCATATTTGTAATAGTTGCAGGTACAGGATTTTGTTGAAGTCCAATAGTTCAGTTGAAGGGAACTTTTAGGATGCTGTTTTCTCTTTTTGAGTAGTCCTCCATACTAGAATTATCATTTTGTGAAAGTCCACTAGTTTCGGTAGAAGGGCATTTTTACATTTAAACATTTTTACAATGTGACAGCAATCATGTATAACTGCAATCATGTATAAATCAAGTAACTGTAGAAGCAGCATACACAACTATTAAACATAGCAAGGTACAAATGTCATAATTTACAAATGCGTCGCAGAGTGCAACAAACGCAAGAGAATTGAGGCCTCAAGCGTAATGGATTGCCAAACTGCTTTTTGCTCTTGCACCACAAAAGGATATACAAACATAGATTTTATTAATGTTCTAACTTTTTTTTTTTTTCTCTCCACAGTTTTTAATGTTCCTAGAAAAAGGAAAAGGCTCAGAGTCGAGGTGGCTACCAAAGCCATGACAGCGGTCATGTTTGACCAGTTGTCCGAAATGGACAGAGTGATGCAGCATCAGGAGGCTCGCATGAAATCCTATTTTGAACAAGAGCGTCAGCTGCAGCAAGCGTTTCTTGACCGCATCACTGATATTAATAGGGAGAACAGGGAGGCCAACATGGCATTCATGCGCGAGAAGTTAAATTCTATGCGGAGCAGCAACAATGCCCCCGCGCCACCAAACCCACCCCCGCCTCCAACTCCACCTGCCTGGGATGGCGGAGCTGATGCGCAAATGTGGCATGAAGAAACCCACGGTGACCATAGAGGTCGCGACTATGCAGAAATGCCTGAAGATTATGGGTCAAGTAACCAACCAGCATACAGTGGTGCGCCGCAACAACGGCCATGTGGTGCGCAACAGCGCAGTTCAACAATGAATCCGGCACCCTTGCCTGCCACACCCGCTAAGCAGTACAGCAATGTACACTTTACCCATCACCGCCAAAGCGCCTTAACACCGCATCAGCCTCCATTCTCTGGTGCTCCGGGCCCCTTGCCTTCCTTCCAGCCGCAACAACCTCCTACACCTGGACATCACAATACTTCTGGCTACACTGGAATGCGCCATCAAGCGCACAACCCAAAACACCCACTTGATGTTAATTCACAGGACATCACATATTGTCAACTATAGGTTTGCGGTGAAACTTTTTTTTACTGTCGCATTAAGAATTATTAATGCATGAAGACCGCGTTCTATGTTCTTATTGTTGCACTTTTACAACCAATGTTGTCTACATTTTTTATTACGAACCCCCATATAGCATTTAGTGGTGTCCTGATTATTATTAAGGCATCCATATTGTTTTTCACCCAGCTTAATAATGTGACCTTTAGTTATGTTACCATAACATATATTTGTACACTATTCTAGTATTGTGTTTGACATTATTGGAACCCATGTATAAAGCACTTATTTAGGTATAATACGTGTTTCTTAAGCTGGTGTTATATGTTTCCTTTATCTATGTTGAGAAAACATACGTATTTTTGCACTTGTACACCAAAGTTTTGTACTTTTTTTATGTTTTGAGAAACATCATAAAAAAAGGCCTAAGTGTAATGTTCTGCTGATTTGTGTACAAATGTTTGCACTAATTCATGGCAAGAACTAACTTGTCAATAATGAAAATGTTGTTCAATAAAAAGTCTTTTGATCAACAAAAACATGTGTTTATTTTACAAACATCAAACAAGAGAAAAAAATGTTTTGGGATAGGGTGGATCTAATGATCTCTACACTATGGTGGGGACGGTCAACATCTCTTGCCTCGGACTCAGGGGGCTCCAGTTCATTATAGTCCACAAGGTTCCATTCTGGTAAAAACTGGTCCCTCTGAATCTCGCAAATGTTGTGTAATATACAACAGGCAGCGAGACTACGTGAGGCACTAAGTGATTGTCTATATCACAACGCTTCATTAAACGCCGCCACCTACCTTTCAAACGCCCAAAAGCATTCTCCACCACCATCCTAGCGGAGCTGAGACTGTGGGTAAATCGCACTTGTTCAGGAGAGAGGTGATGGTGCTGGGTGTAGCCCTTCATAAGCCATCTTCGCAGGGGGTAGGCGGCATCTCCAATGATATGCACCGGGATCTCGACACCGCCAACAAAGATGGACTTCTGCAAAAATAGGAAAAAGGGTGTAAGTAAATCATAAAGGTTTTCTGTTTGTTATACAATAGCTGCAACAGGCACACAACACAATGAACATTTGCAGAACCTACAGCAGTGCATGAAACTACCATTACACGCCTTCCTGCATGAGTCAGGCTGAAAAAAATTTGGTGTTAATAGCACATAATCACACTGTAAGAGATAAATATGGCAATTTACCTCTCTCGGAAACAAGTAGCCATCTCTTTCCACCTCAGCCAGATGGTACAGGTCAGAATTAGCCAACACACGGGCATCGTGGGAACGTCCGGGCCAGCCAATAAAGACATCGGTGAAGCTACGGGGGGGGGGAATGGATATAAATAATTACATTTAAATGCAAAAACACATACGCAAAGCAACGGCACATCGTATATCGCATAACACACTTACCAATACTTATGGTCCACAACTGCCTGAAGAATGATCGAATGCCAGCCTTTGCGATTGTGGTAATCCGCAGGGTTAACCGCGTCTCAAAAAGCCGGCTACGGTGTCATCCAGACGCTGACCGTGAGGCAAACAGATGAACCGATGGTACAGCACTTCCAGTAATGTGTCTGTGACTTCACGCACAAGCTTGCACACGGTGGATATTCCGACGCCAAACATACTTGCGATGGTGCGGTACTCGCCTGGGGTAGCGTACCACCACAACACTATGGCAAGCCTCCTCCATGGTGGGATTGGAACCCGCAATCTTGTGCGCTGTCGGGATAATGCAGGGGAAACGAGGTCCAACACATACTTGAAGGTCGCACGTGACATACGAAAGTGCACCATCCACTGCTGGTCTTCAAAGGCTTCCACAGTCGCCCAGAAAGCCTCACCGTGACCACAGTCTCTGGCCCACAAACTCCGCTCTGTCAGTGTGCTGAACCTCAAGATGGACATGAGGCTGGACCTGATGTACGACCTCCTCCTGCGCAAGTACTGATGCCGAGCGTGTTGCCTCTGCGTCCACAATTGCGCCCTTTTCCTCTGCAAATCACTGTGCAACATCTGGCACAGTGTCAGCAGCTGGAACAAACTTTCATTTGCTGTTGAAAACAGCAAAACACACCACAAAACCATGATGTCAGGGTTACAGAGCACTAGCTCGTCAGCCATCATCAAGGACAGTGGAAATAAAATGGCCACTGGATGCTGACATCATCTGCATGTGCAACAGTAACGTCCCCTTTAAATGACGTCACTTTTTTAAGCCAATCAAAGCCACTATCTGGAATGATTGACACTTTACTTTAAAGGCAGACCCGGGTTATTTGGTGGTAACGTGAAAAGGACAGACCCGGGAAATTCCCGGGTTTTTGGCTGGACTTATAACGCGGTTTTGAAAATGACACGGCAATGCTGCCAGAAAAAACCCGGGTACAAAATACCGGGTTTTTCCCAGAGGTGGGGATGTGAAAGCGGTATTATAGATCTGATAGTGTTTTTAAGAGAGGGGTATTGTATTCATTATCAAATCCTCAATATCCAAATAGCATAAAATTTAAATTGAAATAATCAATATAAGGAAGCATTTTTATACTATATATCTATGCGATTTAATTGATAACTCATTGTATTAGGTATTATAGGCAGCACAAGTGTTTTTCATTTTTTGTATGAAGGTGAGACGGGGTTAATTAATCCACACTTTATTAATATAGTACAACACCACTAATATTACCATCCCATGCAGCCATATATACTGCTAGTTTCATATCCCTCGTTTTTAAGTATTTTTTTTGCTGTATGCACTATATTATGTAGTTTCTCCAACTTTATATACATCTAAAGGATAATATGATTGAACAAATGTTCTTGTATTTAAATTTGTGTCTCCATTTGCTGACAAGTGTTAGATACTTTTTTATTGGTTATTGGCTCTTTAAAGATCCTTGCATGCTATTCCATCTGCATACCTCCTCTTGATGAAGAAGCAAAACTCGAATCTTGGACACGGATATCCAGCTCCCCTGTGCACCGGGATGCCGTGATCTCCTGCCCGATATTTCAACATAGTAACCTTGCATTGTAACTTACCGGGCTGCACGCTAGATCAGTATAGGGACAGATACACGCCCAGGAGTTGGTGAAGTGCAGCCGCGAGGCTGCTAGCTAACATACATGAGGCTAGCCGCAAAACTTAGCATAGGCTACTATTTGTGATACCTCTATGCTGGCTCATGTTACCTATGTTTTTCTCGTATGTACTTTACACCTCTGATTTAATACACCATTATTTTGTGATATTATAGTACTTTTAGAAGAAATATTTTATATAAAGCAGGAGAACTATATCTTATATTTTCGCTGGGTGGTTGGCTATGTGTTTTTGCCTATTGTGGCTGATATTTGATTTTGTTAATGTTTAATAATAAAATAATGGAATATCTTAATTGGTGGTGATTGAATTTGCTGTAAATGTACTTTATGCTGTGCACTATAAAAGTACAACTTTATCTCCCGACGTTTTTTTCTATAACGTATAGAACATGGAAAGAGCCCCTGGATGAAGTCCCTGCCAACAATTCCTTAGCCACAGAAACTGCAGTGTCAGATGGGGAGCCTCTATATAGATTCAAGTGCATGTCTAAGTTGAACATATCTAAACAAGTATGACTCAGGGAGAAGGAACTCATCTTACATCTGTCTTAATGATTTCAAGGAGCCTTCCCCTTTTAGCTGACCAAGTGCTGGGATACCATGACACCCCCATACTACAGAACCCTGCAAGCAAAGTAAGTCTTTTAACATAGGATTATTCCAGAGGGGAGACTACAGATCAGGTGCTTCCACGCCCAACATGCCATGCAACGCAGTGCAATCTACAGCCTGTGCAATGAGGTGTGGTAAAGATCTGGAGCAAAGGGATACCAAAAGATGCTGTACCGGAGACTATCCCATACCTCTCTTAGTCCTAAGGAGATACCTAGTGGTATTATCCACCAAGCCCTTCACCCAACCTACTAGCTGACTAAGTTGAGCCAACCAATAGTAAAATTAGGCAAAGCAAGCCCCCCCCCCATTATCTTTAAATCTCTGAAGTGTAGTTAACCATATCGGCACTTATTCCTCCCCAAATCAGGGACACAAGATGTGCATTCACTGTCTGAAAAACATTGCAAAGTATGTAGACAGGAGATTGTAGCAGTGGATAAAGTAATTTGGGTTGAATAATCCTTTTAATGAAATTGATCCGGCCTGAGATTGTTAGCAGAAGTCTACACCACACCAGTGATGTTATCTATGTACTTAATGATCAGATTAATGTTAATTGAAACATAATCTGACATTTCAGCAGATATGCAAATACCAAGGTACTTGAACTTAGTGACCCAGGGCAGCGGATGAGCTCTAAATCAAGAACACTCTCCAGGAGGTAGGTGTATGTGTGTCAAAGTCAACAATCAAGAGAAGACTTCACAAGAGTGAATATGGAGGGATCACCACAAGATGTAAACCATTGGTGAGCCACAAAAACAGGAAGCCATTATAGTTCTGGAACAACATCCTATGGAAAGAGGAGACAAAGATCAACTTGTACCAGAGTGATGGGAAGAGAACAGTATGGAGAAGGAATGGAACTTCTCATGATCCAAAACATACCACCTCATTAGTGAAGCAAGGTGGTGGTAGTGTCATGGCGTGGGCATGTATGGCTGCCAATGGAACTGGTTCCCTTGTATTTATTGATGATGTGACTGCTGACAAAAGCAACAGGATGAATTCTGAAGTGTTTCGGGCATTACCTGCTCATATTCAGTCAAATGCTTCAAAACTCATTGGACGGCGCTTCACAGTGCAGATGGACAATGACCCGAAGCATACTGCAAAAGCAGCCAAAGTTTTTTAAGGCTAAAAAAGGGAATGTTATGCAATGGTCAAGTCAATCACATGACCTGAATCTGATTGAGAGCGATGAAGACAAAACTGAAGAGAAAATGCCCCAAGAACAAGCAGGAACTGAAGACATTTGCAGCAGAGGCCTGGCAGAGCATCACCAGGGATGAAACCCAGGGTCTGGTGATGTCTATGCGTTCCAGTCTTCTTGCTGTAATTGACTGCAAAGGATTTGCAACAAAGTATTAAAAAGTGAAAGTTGGATTTAGGATTGTTTAGTTTGTCCCATTACTTTTGGTCCCTTCAAAAGTGGGAGGCCCATATAGAAACTGTTGCAATTTCTACCCTGTTCACCTGATTTGGATGTAAACACCCTCAAATCAAATTAAATCTGAAAGTCTGCAGTTAAAGCACATCTTGTTTGTTTCATTTAAAATCCATTGTGGTGTACAGAACCCAAAATATGTGAATTGTGTCGATGTCCCAATATTTATGGTGTGTGTGTGTGTGTGTGATATATATGTATGATATGAGTTAGGACCACCATATGCAGAAAGGCCATGATGGTGGCTGGTGGCTGATCATATATTTGCGCAAATATGTGTAACAGACATTTCTGTGTTTTATTTTACAGCTAGAACAGTGTAGTCTGTTACTGGTTTATTGCAGTGTTG
Source organism: Limnodynastes dumerilii (assembly GCA_011038615.1). Classification (NCBI taxonomy): domain Eukaryota; kingdom Metazoa; phylum Chordata; class Amphibia; order Anura; family Limnodynastidae; genus Limnodynastes; species Limnodynastes dumerilii. The sequence goes on along the minus strand of WWET01004541.1, from coordinate 51,773 downwards.
CTGAGGCAAACAGCCAAAACAGTCTACTACCAGATATAACCTGTCCAATGACGCACCAGTGTCTGCCAGAAAAAGCAGCATACCATCTGCATGTAAGACTATTTTATACTCAGAATCTCCAATAGGAAGACCCCTGATATGATTATCAGACAGGTTAAGGGCTTAAAGGCCAGTGCAAACAGTCTCAGAGGCAGGGGACAGCCCTGTCTAGTACCCCTCTTTAGTCAGAACTGGGTACTATTATGGTCATTTACGCACACTCTGGCCACCGGCACGGAGTATAGAATCTGCAGCCACTTAATGAGTTTCCCAAAATGAACCAATGGAGAACCTCCCACATTCGACAGAATCAAAGGCTTTGGCCACATCCAGCGATGCGACCGCTGCCTCAGTCCCGTGAGCTAACAGAATATAAGTATACAAACGGCGTAAGTTAATAGATGTGGTTTTACCGGGCATAAAGCTTGTCTGGTTCGGATGTACGATTTGTTCAATCACCACATTAAGTCTTGTGGCAGAATTTTTTGCTAAAACCTTAACATCTGTGGCCAGGAGTGAAATAGGCTGGTAAAATTCTGGGTATATCAAGTCTTTGCAGGTTTTGGTATAACAATAATGAGGGCTTCCGACATGGAGTGAGGTAGAGCCGCCGTTTGAAATATAGCTGTAAAGTTTTCTAAAGAGTTTGGGGATGAAGAACGGTTAGAATTGTTTGTACAGCTCACCCGGTATACTGTCCGAACCAGGCGCCTTATGATTTGGCATGGCAGACAGGGCAGCCTCTAGCTCCTTATCAGTTATGGCCTCCCTAGCTTCCTGATCCAAACTAGGCAGTGCAACCCCATCCAGGTACCCTGGGTTCAGAAGCATAATTGATAGTTGAGGTATATAGGTTAGAATAGAACTGCAGGAACACCTCTAAAATGTTGTCATCTTCAAGGTATACAACGTCAGCACTGTCTTTTATGGCAGGGACAATTCCCATGGCCGAGTCATCTTTTGTCAGATATGCCAGGAAACTGCTACACAAACCAAAATTTAGATATTGGGAGTGTCTACTAAATAATAGTTTTCGATTTTTGGTTAGATGGAATTTCCAATCTACTTGGGCCCTCAGCCAATTAACTCTATCCGATGCAAAGATATATATATTGCTTTCATATTTCTACATTTTGGGCCAGATTCACAACTACGTTTTTTTTTTTTTATACGTCCATAACTTACCGAAAATAGCTACTACATATGCTACTATTCTACGCTATCTATGTAGCGTTTCGTTATGTAGATTAAAGACTGCATGTACACAATCTACGTAACGAAACGCTAGCGTAAAACAGTTGCTACGCATGCGTAGTGTAGTAGCTATTTTCAGTAAATTACGGACATATGTGAATCCGGCCCTTTGTCTGTAGCACAGACTCCAGTTTTCTAGATTTACTTTTAACCCTAGTGACTTCTTGTATGATGATGTAAGGAAGGCCTTAAAAGCATCCCACTTACTTTCTGGTCTCACAGTTTTAACATTGTCCCCAGAGAAACCATCCCATTTTGTTAACAGATCGGATTCATTTCCTAACAGTGAGCCAAAAAGGATTCAGCTTCCAAAAGCAAATACCCTTGGATCTATTTAAATATAAAGTAATTAACACGGGAGAGTGGTCAGAGATGCCCCTGGCATGGTATTTAATTTCTTAGGAAGGAGATCTGCAGTCACCAGAATGAGATCTATGCGAGACAGGAAATTATGTTAAGTGGAGTGACAAGGAATTTCCCTGGCGAGGAGATAGCCGAGTCTCCATACATCAAGAAGGCCCAATTCCCTTATCAAATTCCCAAAAGGAGTTAGCTCAGGGCCAGCCTGAGCATTTTGTTCCCTCTATCGGTCTAAACCAGCGTCCAGTACATTGTTGAAGTTCCCTAGTAGAACTGATGATCCCAGATGCTGCATCATAAAGGTGGAAACTTTTTTTTTTTTTATTACCTCATTCGTACAGGGAGGGGGAATGTAAATTGCTAATATGTTAACTGGTAACGTATTGATAATGGAGTGAAGGAAAACATATTTCCCAGCGGGGTCAATCTGTCTTATCCAGAGTGAAATTTAAGTGTCTCAAGCACCAAGACACCATGGGAGCTAGAGGAAAAAATGGAATGTAAGCTCACCCCACCCATGTTTTTTTTTCCAACGCTAAAATCCTTCCCTCATGAGATAGGTTTTTATGAGACAGATTATATCCGGATCAGCACGTTTAATTTGAGATAGCACCACAGATCTTTTGATTTAGTCATTTAGGCCTTGGACATTCCAAGACATTATAGTCACCCCAGCCTTACTATTGCGAGTCATGACAACAAAAGGCTACAATCAGATCAGTGATATAACACATAGCAACCTAACATAACAAAACATACCAACCCATTCCCACCCTGTATACCTCTAAAACCTAGGTATACTTTAGTACCTTCAAAACTTGTTATCTAGACAACCCAAAATAACTTAAAATTACCCAAAAAAAATTGCCAAAATCTAAACTTGTAGCGACAAACGTTCTCCACGGCCGTGAAAAACGGAGGTAGGATTCTGCGGACAGGGCTTTGTTTATATAAACTGGATAGCGTGTATGGCTACTCTCCCAGGTAAATAAAGTATTCCAGTGCTGCTTTTTTGTACATCCAGGTCATAGTCAGGAAGACCCGAAATTGTGTGATTTTCCATTTTAATATGGCCTCTCTGACGAAGAACCGCATCTTGGTCATGAAACTGTAGCATTTTGGCGAT
>WWET01004541.1:33166-45853 GCA_011038615.1 Limnodynastes dumerilii | reverse complement strand
TCAGAGTAAAGAAGTCATTTTACTATTTAGGAAAATGTGCCCATTATAGCGATAGGAGATTTCATAGCGTTGCACATGTCAAGTGAGAGCCACCCACTGGGTGTACTGTAAGTGGCTTCAATGAGAGGAGCAACATGGCCAACTTCTATCGCACAGAGGTTTTCCTCTGTGTGCTGGAGAAGTAAGGCATGTTGTCTCCTCCTGGTGGGCTGCGGGGTGTTTTGGGGTTAAGGGGGGCAGTTCGAGAGGATGTGAGTTTAGACATAGCCCTAAAACAAAAGATATACAAGCCCAAACGGCTGTGTGAATCTGTCCCCACAGCTGCTGTCCTAGGATATGTATCATGGATTGGAAAAGAAGATGTGGTGCTGGTGTAACAAATGATTTCTTTGTGCTACCTCCTATATACACACATACGCAGCTGAAATTGGGACATCAGGGCACTAATATGCCATCAGAAGCAGTTCATTGTCTCCAATGACTAGCTGAACGTCCCTGACAACATGAGAATCTGCGCGCTAAACAACTTCATGGTACACTGCTTATGTTGTTCAGCGCAATCAGGCTCTCATGTTCTCAGGGACACTCCACACAACAGAATGATTCTAACTTCATACTGATTTATGTCCTGATGTCCCCATCGCTGCTGCCTGTGTACACACAGCTCCTCTTCTCTGTCTGTAAGCAGGGGCTGCGTTATGCAGCGTTAAGTGCTGCAGGGGTGGTCATCGAGCTGAAAAGACCCCGCCCCCTGAAGAGTCTCTGCCCCAATAACTGCTTCCCCCTTCCCTCACCCCACCCATTCTGAAGCATGCCACGTTGGTCCTGCTGCACTCCCCTGCTGTCATACTGTATGACAGGAAAGCAGCGTCTATATAAGCTACGCAGCCGCTGTCCTCCTCCACAGCCAGCTTGCAGCGTCCTGGAAAGCCAGCTGTAGAGGGAGGCAGGGTAATACAGCCTTCGCAGACGCTGCTGTCTGTCTTACAGTGTGATACAGGGTGCACACAGCATGGACCAGACTGGACGTGACACAGAAGTCCGGTAAGATTTATTTATTTATAATTTTTTAATAACACCTCCCCCCCACACACACCCCTTTTCTCTACAGCCCCCCACACACATACACCCACATACCCCTTTCACTACACCCCACACAAACACCCCCTTACATTATACCCCTCACATACAACCCATACATTACACATAACAGCCCCTTACACTACACACCAGACATACTCCTCCTTTTAATTACACCCAGCACAGACAGTGACAAACTACACCCCACACATACACTTCCTAAGTATTTCTCTTTACACCCAGCCCTGCACATACACCTCTTTACACCATGCCCTACAGACACCCACCCCAAACATTGCACATCATAACCAATCATACACCCCCTTACACTACACATACCCAATGGCCGGTCACCCCACGTGCAGGAATTCTACATTGGAAGAATTCCTTTTACTGCACGTCTGCAGTACATGCAGACAGGCAATTTCCATATGTTCTAAAATAAATAAATAAATAAACATACACCCGAAAAAAAATAAAAAAAAATACTCCAGACGTGATACCAGCGCCAAGCAAAAAAGTACCATATGTATATATCTATAGTACCAGAGTATAGCCAGCAGCAGCCCTGTGGACAACCAATCTCTTCAAAACACAAATATACGTTGAAACCTGTTCACAGGAGAAACGCGAAAAAGGACTTTTTTTATCCCGCACACAGCACTTTTTAATTATCCCTATTACTTCTTCATCTGATATTGGACGAATATCCCATTTCCTCCACCGAGTGAATAGCTGCTGTTCGGTCTATTAACTAACACTAACTACACAGAGGAGAAATTACAGAGGAGAAATTGCAGGCAGAGAATAATGTTTGGAAGTACTGCCTCTTGCACGATAACCGGAAACTAAAATGTGCAACATTACCCCATTTCCCAAACACTGCCGGAGCGGTGTCCGTTAGGAAGGGAGGCTCCAACACACCACGGACATCGTGGAAATCGGTGCAAGGGAATATCTCAAAGAAAACACCACAACTGTTTTTGATCTATATTTGTTGCCAATGGATATAAGGAAAGAGCATAAGATTGCGACATGTCCTAGTAATGTCCGTGGAAGGAATTGTATATTGATAGTTATTAACTCCATTCGCATGGTCAATATATGATTTCATATCAAACAAGTGTATGGACTGAATTTGTCATAAGAAGATCGATGAGGACAATAATATCATATGGTGTATGAGTAGTAACTTTATCCATAGGAGTATATTAGCATTATTAGTTTAAAACAGCCATATATTCTATATACTTATTCGTTTTGTGTCGGACTTGTATTTTATATTTTTAAATTCATGTGTCTTTAGATGCACTTATGATTAAATATTTTTTTTTATTTACTATAGACCCTATTGGGTTATAACCAAAGCACATTCCCTTTTTCTCTGTAAATTTCCATATGTGATGTATTCTGGATCCGGTCCTTGATAAGGTTAGGTATCAGTGTCTCTATAGATATGTAGCTGTTAGCGTCAGGACACAATGTGATCTCTGTTAAGTGTAGTGTCTCAATGAAAATGTCTGTTTCTAAGTATATAAAAAGATAAGTAATTCCATAAACTTGTCGAGATAGACAGATAGATACACAAAAAAAAACACTCCAGCACTTTTGCAATTACTCAGCCACAAACCATATCTTTCTATCTTTTAAACAAGTCAGAGAATTTGTTACATGCATCTGCAGATATATGATAAGCCACCAGCCACTTTACAAGGCTTCTCTGGTGTCTTTTGTGTATTTGTGTAAATTTCCCTTACAGCACCTGCTCCATATTACCTTATAAATTGATTTGAGCAACCTATTTTGGGTGCCTGTTTTGTAGCTTGTCTGGGATAGCAGTTGACGGGGTGCTGTCTCGGAGACCTCTGCCGGGGGTAAGCTCTCAATTTAAAAATACATGATATATAACCCAAAGTTGGGACTCTGACAGGTTTAGAGTTAGGACCACCAAAACAGAGAAGCCTTGTAAGTGGCTGGTGGCTTATCATATCTGCAGGTGTGGGTGTATATAAATAATATAGATAAAGAAAACCTAATAATGCAGTATGTTTAAATATCAATGATCGGTCACCAACATAAAAAAAAACCAAAAAAAAAAAACCCCCAAAAGGTTTATGCTTAAACACTTTCTTACATCACTCAGATGCACCAAGGTGAATACATCACTCTTAAAGACAGTAGAATGCTACACCCTGATGAAGTCCTAAGGTCATATACATACACACACTTTTTTTTTTTATGGATCTTTGAATCAGGTCAGTTATTCTTAAAACACACAAAGTTGCAATAGTGTCTGCTCACCTGCAGTCTCCTTCATTTTTATGAGGACAAATGCACCAATCTGACTTGGTGAATACAGCTTCCCATGGGCTTCAACCCAGGCATCCCCATTTGATGCACGTACAATCTTAAAAGGAACATTTTTTCTAAAATCAAAGCAAATCAATTAGTGAGCATGGATAGGTTTCTATTGTTAGGGTTACAGACACAAAGGAATCAACTTCCCTAAAACACCCAAATCAAATATAGCAACAAGTAGAAGCTTTAACAGACAAAGTCTGTGTTCCCTTCAGACCTCAAAACAAATCATTTCATGATGGAAATATTAATGGGGATGCCCACAAACTATTAGACAAGGCAATTAAAAACTTCACGCACAATATCAGAATTTAAGTATGGTGCGGTTTAATATTTAGTTTCAAGAGATTTTAAGCAAAGAAAATCACAGCAAAGTGGCTTTAAACCCTCTGTTTGGTGGGACAAAATGAGTAAAGTAACATTTTCCATTGAAAATCATCTATATGAAGGCTGTGTGCTTGAATGACTGCACCATGATTTTTGTATTCACTTTTTTATTATAACATCTGGTTTTAAAGTCCTAGTTACAATAGCATAGTAAAAATAAAAAATACACAAAACGTTAAACTCACATATCTTTTTGAACTTCAGGATCATCAAATCGACGGCCAATAAGACGCTTTGTTGCATAAAAAGTGTTGTTGGGATTAGTTACTGCTTGACGTTTAGCTGGCATACCAACTAAACGCTCACCATCAGCTGAAAATGAAACAACAGAAGGTGTGGTTCTAGCTCCTTCTGCATTTTCAAGGACCTGCAAAATAATATACGCATTATTTGACCCGTACTTCTGTGAATAAACAAGAACATAGTATATATTTTCTTTTAAAACATGCCATATGATGACCATTCCCATTTTCCAGCAAAACAGGAATAGATAAATTGCAATTGGTAAAAATTGATATCACAAATTCCAGATCATAACCAGCCATATTGTAAAATAAATTAATGTTAATTTCCTTATTAAACATACTTTTGCTTGTTTTCCTTCCATTACAGCAACACAGGAATTTGTTGTTCCCAGATCTATGCCAATAACTGCTCCTTTAATTGCCTCAGAACTGAAAAACAAAGTTCAAATTTGCAGCACAAGTTCTGCTTATTACCTATTGTTATTTTCTCAACATACAACAACAACACACACACACACACACACACACACACTTTTCACTTTGATGAACAAGGCAAAACTTTTTAATATTACAGGATAAGTTAGATTTCAACTAAATAACACTAGAAAAGTATCCTTCTAAAACATATGTAAACACACTAGGGGTACTAGAAGATTAAATGTGTCTTCAAAGGCAAAATTTTACTCTACTACAGTAAACATTCACTTGCCTGCTCATTATTCTAGAAGTTTCCTTACATGTTCAACTACTGACATATCAAGCACACAACCATAATATTCCTGGAATTTTTCCCATTTAATCACCCAAGTAAAATATTTAGAAGAATGGTTATTACACAGATGGAAGGATGGAAACTATTTCATAGAGGAACATCATCTATTAAAGTACACCAAAGAAAAAAAAATGTACTTGCAGACTAATAAGGTCTAGAGGCTCTACAATGAAATAGAGTACTTACGCATAATTTCTCTGATATACCGCTGACAAAACATCTTCGCTGAAACCATAGAAACCCTAGAACAAACAACACATTAGCTTTAATTTATGCGAAGACTTAGTAATTACTATGGACCAGATTCAGAATTAAGAACGTCTGGTAACTTACGCACGCTAAATGCGTAAGTGGAGTGATTTTTATTCAGGGTGCATGTGCAGACCATGGAGATACGAAGCGTAATTGGAAAGATGCGCAAGTAATTTCTGCACGTCAAAAAATCCACACGCACATAAAAGATCGGACGGATTATTAATTAGTAGGTGTCAATCGGAATATAAATAGCAAAAAATAGGTGTGGTAATGCAGTAGACGTGCGGATCTATATGCGAACGTTTAACTTCCGTCACATATACGCACGCTAATGATAAGGCTGCTTTCACAACACGGAAGTGTTCCAAAATTTATTCATTTTGCAAAACGTAAGTATTTTGTATGAACATACGGATCTATTATGAACGCACGGAAAACACTCTTAATTCCGAATCCGGTCCACAATTATAATTACTAGTTCAGTTTGTGTTGCCTGTGAATATCCAATAAGCAATTGATTACAGGGAAAAATACATAAACTGCTAACTAACAAGATGATTCCCAGACACAATGTCAAGGATATAAAATAAGTTTAGGGACAACTTCATGATTGCTTTTAATAAAGTTAGTAGGGACATTGGTGTATAAGCTTAGAAAACACTTGTATCATCTTTCCAAGACGATCTTAAACCCCTTCTCCTTAATCGGTTTAATTCGCTGTCGCAGGGAGGTTCCTTCCTTAAGGAAATGCTGGAAGTTCGAATCATCACGATACCGAAACCTGGGAAGGACCCCTCCTCCTGCAAAAACTACACACCCATAGCTCTGTTAAATTGTGATCAGAAAATCTATGCCAAACTTCTGGCCAATCGTATCAACCCCCTTCTCCCTCGACTGATTCACCCTGACCAAGTGGGCTTTGTATCTCAGTGACAGGCATCGGACAATACTTGTAGAGTCCTTAACTTGATTGAGCTACTTTCCCGCTCTGAGGACCAATGTGTCCTTTTATCCCTAGATGCAGAAAAAGCCTTTGATAAACTGCACTGGCTATTCATGCGTGACTCTGATCAAATTTGGCTTTGAAGATTGAATCCTACATTCTATAATGTTCCTTTAGAATAGCCCTTCAGCTAGAGTTCTTAGTAATGGTTTCCTATCTAATCACTTTCCCATCTCGGATGCCCTCCCCCCTCCTGCTTTGTTGACAAAATTACAAACAAAAGTTTCATTACAATTGGCAATTAAAACGGATTACAGTATTTCCCCATGTATAAGACGCACCTTTTGTAGACATAAAATAGGTCTAAAAATCAGGTGCGTCTTATACAGGGGATGCAACACATGAACTTACCTTTTCTGTCCCTCCGGCGGTCCCCCCTCCGCAGCTGTCTCAGACTGTCTCCCTCGCGTCGCGCGCTGCACATAGACGTTGCGTGACCTTAGGTCACCTCAACGTCATTGTACAGCGCGCACCGCGAGGGAGAGAGCCTGAAACTGCCGGAGGGAAAGAAAAGGTAAGTTCAGTGTTACATCCCCTGATCCCTTGTATAAGAAAATAAGGGATGATCTAGGTAGACTGGAGGAATGGTCAAGAGTGTGGCAACTGCAGTTTAATGCCAAAAGATGCAAAATCACGCACTTGGGACAAAAAAAACCAAAGACTCAATATTTCCTTAATGGCATTACATTAGAATCTACCGAGGAGGAAAGGGATCTAGGAGTCATTATTTCCAGTGACTTAAAGGTAGCCAATCAATGTAAAAGCAATGAGAAAGGCAAGTCAGATGCTCGGTTGCACTGTTTTGTCTTTATTGTTGTTTGTTTCAGCCCTTGAATCTGTTTCCATTCATTATCCCTTCCTACCTTTTGGTGTGTGTTATCCTGTCAGTTCTCCAGTCTGTCTCTTTACTTTTGTCTGCTACAGCCTTTCCCTGATTTTTGTGTAGTGTGCAGCCTGTTCAGTTAATTATTTTGTATTATCTCTGTTGTGTGTTTTTCCTGCATTATCCAGCACATAGTGCTTGCTTATTATTTTTGTATTTTCTTTGTTGTGTGGTTATACTGCATTATCCAGCACATAGTGCTTGCCATTATTTTTCCTTGTAGTGCATTGCTGTTTTTCATTAAATTGCACCAAGTACTTACCTCTTGTTGCTTGGATTTATTTGGCACATAGTGCCTGCCGTTATTCATGTCTTGCTCAGGTTCTGTCTGTGTTCCCCTATCCGTGTGTTGGGCTTCGGCCTAGAATTTCCCTCCTACTGTTAGTCTTTTGCTACCTCTGTCCTGTGTGTATTACCTCTGTCTCTGGTGTGGCCTCTTCTCCCTGCCTTTCCGGTGTGCCACATCATAACACCACCACGGTTTTGTTGTCTGACTATTACAATATGTTTGTTCCTTAATTTTTCTTGGAAAGCGTGACAGCCTAGAAGTACCATTCTCATCTCCCTCACATTTGAGTGGGTTTCCTGTATATCTGAAAACCATGTCCTTTGTACGTAGTCTTGTTTGCAGGTATCCCCCCATACTGAAGAGCTAACAGCCCGGATTCACACCGCCATACATCCATATCTTACCGATATTTACTGTGCATGCAAGGTAATTTTTTTACGTAATCTACATTTCGTTTCGTTACGTAGATTGCGTATATGCGGTTTTAAAGAGCATTCATTTGACAAAATTACAACAAAAGTTTCATTATAATTGGCAATTAAAACTTATTAAGTATCTAGGCATAAATATTCCAACACATATCTCTGATATATTTGATTGTAATGCTCCCCCTTGTACCTTCACTTATCTGCTTTGGCTAAATCGTGGTTAAATTATGAAATTTCATGGTTGGGTCGAGTAGCGGCATATAAAATGATGCTTCTCCCAAAACTGATGTATTTGTTCTGAACAATCTCATATCAATGGCTCCAATCTTATTTGATTAAATCTCTTATGTCCTCCTTTGTATGGCATCACAAATCACCTAAAATGGCTCACGCCAAGAGGACAATGCCTAAACAACTGGGTGGCATAGCTCTGCCCCATATTATTAAATATCAAGAGGCAAGTTTACTGGCTCAGCTTCAAGACTGGGCATGTAGTACTCATCCTAAGCCTTGGACTGACCTGCAAAGAGCTCTGTATTCTAAGTATCCCCTTGATGCTCTATGGACCCCTAAGATGCTTCGTCCCCCAGGCCCCCTAATACTAACTACTATGCGCAATTCTTTAACTCTTTGGGATCATGTCGTTTGCCAGGTTTTGAATTAAGTTTTAATACCCCCTACTAATAGTATTTCCATCACAGCCATATCCAAGATTATTCTGGGTAGGTCCATGAAACTTTGCAGGGAAAAAGAGCATTGTAGCTCTTTCGGATATTATGGTGGGGGGGGGAACTCTTTACTACCCTTTTCTACCATTCAGGGTAAATAGGATATCCCCTCCTTGGACTTCTATAAATATATGCAGCTGGGTCATTGGATTAGATCCCTCTCTAAAGGGTTGGGGTCCCTCCAGCCGCCACCAGAACCGTTCTTTACTAGACTTAAACCGGTGGGAGGTAAAAAGGCACTATCTTTCTGGTATCAGCAACTGATTCTACCGAGTGAGCAGGTTAAATCAAAGACCCAGCTAGCATGGGAATCGGACCTTTGCACTACATTTACCGTAGAACCACACACAAAATGTCCAAGTGTATTAATCATGCTGAAATACACAATAAACTGCTAAATAGGATGTATCTCACCCCAGATAGGCTGCATCGGATCTGGCCCACTCAATCTAAATTTTGTTGGAGGATGTGATTGTTTAGGAGATGTCCATAGTTTTTGGACGCGCCCTGCTATTCGCCAACTCTGGAGGGCTGTCTTTAATCTAGCTAACAAGGTTTTACGCCTTGATTTGGACCCCACACCGGGAGTGGCCAAACTACACCTCTATCCGATAACAGTTCCCTCCCATAATCTATATATATCTTAGCCTACATTATGATGCACTCGCGGCTATTGCCCAAAACAAGAAATCTCATGATTCCCCCTTCTCTTGGGAAGGTTATTTCCAAAGTCCATTATAGTTTTCTGATGGAAACTGAAGGTATACCGTATTCAACCTCTACCACCTCCCCCACTATTAAGTGGTTTAATTGGCGAGAATATGAAGCATCGGATGAGTGACCTTCTTTTCTTCCACCTCAATGTGGCACAGATCCCATGCCTTTTAGCTTTAATGAAGAACCGCAGGTCGTGCGAGCCCTGGTGAGATTGTTCTATTGTGTTTCTTCCCAGATTATCAGTATGTTAGACTGTCCTGTGAATGTTAATTGCTGATCTTTAAGGTACCTAGTATCTGCTCCAATATTGTATTGTTAACCTTTTTGATGTACCCTCCCTTCTTGTTTTCTGTATCCCTCTCCCCTTGAAAAATGCAAAAAATTTCAATAAAAACCGTTGATGTAAAAAAAAAAAAAAAAACAAAAAAAAAAAAACTTGTAGCTAAATAAAGAGGACACATTTTACCTGTGTACACTGAAAAGCTTGGTTCATTCATAGTATTGAGGGAGTCATAGAAACATAGAAAGTGACAGCAGATAAGAGCCACATGGCCCATCTAGTCTGCCCATTTGTTTATTGAAAACTATACTGACCCTAGACCCTATTTACCCTCAATTGGGGTTACAGTCAGTCAGTTTACTTAATAAAAATATTCTGGAATACTAGTGCAACAATATAGATAATTGCCTTCAATGAATGCATGCATGCATATGGCAACTTCATTTAAGACATGCACAGAACTGACTATCTTTTAAAAATTGACTGAAGCTAGTAGGTGTTGCAGTGAATAATAATTCAATACAATGGTATTTTAAACAAAAATATCCTTGTCTTGTAAGGTTTCATTAAAACTGACAAGCATGACATCATGCATTAAAGACTGATTGAGTAAGCATTTATGAATTGACACTAAACTTAATTTACAGTTATAGGGAAATGCCAGAAACAATAAATGTATTGAAATACTTGGAAACCCTACTAAGTGCTAAGTGCATAGAAAAACAGGCAGATAAATATAATTAACACAAAAACACCCAAAATTGCACAAAAAAAAAAGCCAGAAACCATATTGACTGCTGTAAACTATGTAGTATCTGGCTTTTATGGGGCTTTTTGTATAGTTACTGGGTTTTTCAATACATTAAATATAGTTACCAGCTTTTACCCATACCCAAGTTTACAGGGCCCCGATTCACTTAAACATTATTTTGGTCACAAAGGTAAGTGCGCTTAAATCGGCTATTACACAGATTTTAATGCACACCTCTATGGAGTGTGTACTAAAATCGGTGCTAAAAATTCATGCACTTACCTTTGCGACCAAAATAACATGGTCTTCTTGTTTAATTTAATCGGGCACAAAGAGTCAATCTGTACTTTAAAATGTTTGTACCTGTTGCCTACTGAAGATAACCAAAATTTGGAATCAGAACTCAGCCTCTGCATTTAAATGACATAAATAAATGTACCTAGGTTAAGGTCACTAGTTACACTAGTTATGCAAGTACTCACACTTATGTAACCTTGCAATAGTAATAGGCTTTTAAAAGTAATTAGTTGAAAAATGTAAAATCATACAGAGCATAAAAATCTTTACTGAATCTCATAAATGTGAATAAAATTAATAGAAAAAGACTATTTACAAAGAAGCCAACTACTATACGCAGATGCACAATGTCAGGATGGTGCAATCCCATGACGTTTTATGTAACCTTGTAGTGACAGAATCATGTGGCCAATGTCTTCCACCCAAACCAATCACAAGGATTTCATACATTCAGCGATTAATACAGATATAATTAATTCATAAAATTCCTCAAAAATACTTTGTGCTCAGTCAAATATTTAACGTAAAAAATAACGGATAAAATCGTTAAGCTATTGCATAAAATGGAGGAGGTGGGGGGGGGGTCAAAATATCCAATATCAGTGCGGATAATCCGACATGTTATGTAGCAGACAGTAAAGCATAATCTATGACACATGTAGCATGTAACAGAACATAAGAAAGCTGCGTCTACCTTCCGGGTTTCTCTCCTTGGCACACGTGAGAGGAGGCGGCTGACGGCTTTGCTGGCGCTTAACATTGTGCACGTAGAAAAGACAGCACGGAGATGAGAAAGCAAAGTAACACTGGACCGGGAACACTGAGCGCCGCTTCTAGAAGTATCCAAACCACGTGGGAGTGAATGGAAAAGTTCACGCTTTCATTCTCCGCCTTGTGCTACAGTTATAACGCCTGTGTTCATGGCACAGAGATACATTAAATCTAACTACAAATTGCGATAATAGGGGAGACCGGATGATCTATAAAAACAAGATATGGTGCTCTACATGAGACGAATAAGCAATAGGCGCTGTAGGGTAAACACACGACTATCTTTGTTACAGGCACTGTGGTGGACTACTAATGTGGGTCCAAGGTGGGTCCTTGGTTTGAAGGTCATCGGGGACAGGAAGTGAAATGTAACTCAGCCAGCGTGCTGTTGAGTCTAAATCCTAGTAGGCTAAAGGACCTAGTCCCTTTGCTCACTAGGAAATAGCCTGCTCTTGCACGAGAAATCTATATCCTAGTGGCCTAAAAAACCCAGTCCCTCTGCCCACTAGTATATAGCCTGTACTGTACAGGAATGTTATATATTACATGATAAAGGACACAGTCCTTCTGCCCACTATGAAATAGCTTGCTCTGTATAAAAATGCTAAATCCTAGTGGCCTAAAAGACCTGGTCCCTCTAGCCACTAGGAAATAGATTGCTCTATATGAAAAAGCTGGTCCTTTAGGCCACTAGGATTTAGCATTTTCATACAATGCGAGTTATTTCCTAGTGGGCAGAAGGACTGTGTCCTTTATCATGTAATATATAACATTCCTGTGCAGCGCAGGCTATATACTAGTGGGCAGGGGGACTGGGTCCTTTAAGCCACTAGGATTTAGCTTTTTGTGTAGAGCAGGCTATTTCCTAGTGGCTAGAGGGACCAGGTCCTTTAGGCCACTAGGATTTAGCATTTTTATACAGAGCAAGCTATTTCCTAGTGGGCAGAAGGACCGTGTCCTTTATCATGTAATATATAACATTCAAGTACAGTACAGGCTATATACTAGTGGGCAGAGGGAATGTGTCCTTTATCATGTAATATATAACATTCCTGTGCAGTACAGGCCATATACTAGTGGGCAGAAGGACTATGTCCTTTATCATGTAATATATAACATTCCAGTACACACGCTGCAACCATGACATGCCACACACGCTGCACCCATGGCATGCTACACACGCTGCAACCATGACATGCTACACACACACACACTGCACCAATGACATGCTACACACACACACTGCACCAATGACATGCTACACACACACCACCAATGACATGTTACACACACAAACACAGCACCAATGACATGCTACACACACACACTGCACCAATGACATGCTACACACATACTGCACCAATGACATGCTACACACATTGCACCAATGACATGCTACACACACACACACTGCACCAATGACATGCTACACACACACACACA
>WWET01004540.1:0-10741 GCA_011038615.1 Limnodynastes dumerilii | reverse complement strand
CTCTAATACTGTTTGCAACAGATGAAATATGACTCCCCTGCAATCAACATGGTTTAGCCCAGGACTAACTCATTTCAAGCACTTACTTAAGTCTGGATCCAGCCCATGATAAGGTGCAAAATCAGATTTTACACCTTATCATACTTCTAAATAAGAGCAGATTAAAGCCACACCCCTTTATGGGACAAGTCACGCCCCCTTCACAGACACGCCCCTCCAGGTGTACCTATTTTCCATAAAAAAATGTCTGAGGGTATGCACTGATAAAATCTTGGCCTATATACCAAAGTAAAATTATAAGAGGATATTGTAGAGCATCCCTGCCTTCTATTTTTCCATTTTTGGCCTCAACATCATATATAATGCAGTAACTATTAAAACAGTTTACACTGAAAACCTCCAATGAAAGAAGAGCCTGATCCAGCCCTGAAACACATCCCGCGTCTCGTTAACCTGCACATAACTTATTAATGTCTTAGGTGCGACGCGGGAGTGAATGCAGTTATAGCTCTGAATCCTTATACATGTACTACAGGACGCGTACGCACACAGTACAGCCAAGCACAATGCCGCTATATTCCCTGATACATAACCTTTTCCCCAGCGATTAAAACGCAAATTCAGGGCTCTTCACTGTAATGTAGTGTTGAAATGGTGGTTATGTTATGTGCGAATGCTTCATTTACATGTAAATTTAATAAAAATATATTCATGAATAATTTTGTTTTCAAATAAATTAAATGAAAAAACGTTAAAACCAACATGCTGAGCAATTCATAAGCAGCATTTCCATATCTTTAGCATTGCGTTTGGACAGTTAAATGCTAATGCTATAGTCCAAAATAGGTTGTGGAGTGTCAAACATCAGCAGCTTCGTTCACCAGCTGTGAGTTGCTTTTGGGTCTGTATCGCCATCATTTCATGCGCATTTGTTCTGGGCACATGTGGGGTGAAGGAATACAGAGATACATCATGGCATCAGGCGTGCGTTCCAGTCTAGATCAGTCCCTAAGTCAGCAACTGAGCAAATCATTTCTCAATTAAAGCGATTCACATAGATTTTCAGCTTTTGCCGTGACTTTGCTTATAGCGCACAGGTAATGAAAAACCAGACCTCTCTGCACTTTCCACATGCACGGACGTCTGTAGGTTTGCATGTGAGAGGGAAGTGAACCGGTGAGAGTCCCCGCATTGATGGCAGTCATTGAGAAGTAGAGACAGCTGAAAGTTCCTCTGGACCACCAGAGGGGTGAGTAACCTCACCAGGGACTTTTGGGATTAGGGAGAGGGTTAGGGCCATGGAAGGAGTTAGGCTGTGGGGAAGGGAGACTTAGTGTTAGGTTGCGGGGAAGGGGGGTTTGGGTCAGGCTGTGGGGAAGGGAGGGTTAGGGTAAGGGAGAGGGTTGGGGTTAGAATCATTACTTACAACCTAATCCAAGCAAGGGGGATGGGGATTTGCATATAGGTGAGGTTAAGGGAGAGCAGTAGTCAGTGTCCAGAACTCCGCACCAGAGAGGGGAGTGACAGGGCAGTTCACTTCGGGTGTGGGTCCCTGTCAAGAACGGTCCTGTTCTCTCCCAGACAGTTTCGAATTGACTGGGAAAATAATTGCTTCTGCCTCAAAGAGGTATAGCAACCGATTCCTGGAGCACCGAACACGTGACTAAGAAGCAGTTTAGGCAGTAGCCAGAGATTGTTAAAGTTAAAATCCAAAGCTATGCAGTAAGCTGACAAGTTTCATGGCGCATGGGCCACTTCATCAGAGGTGTTTCCTCATTCCACACATGGGCTATTTATTGCACTACCCGGAGGGGGCACAGCTGCACATTAATCAATTGTTGCACTTGAAAAACCAATAGCAAAGTGTTTGTGTAAATTAGTTCACAGAATTTAACCTTTCTTTAAAACAAAGAAACTTTGTATCAATAGTACATTTTAATTAAATAAAACAATAATTGTATAATAAAAACACAATAATAGTATAAAACAATAGAAATAAGGGGGCGTGGCTTGGACGCTGGAGCGAGTGGACACGTTTTTGGAGAGCTCCTCCATCAAAACTCATATATATATATTTTTTTTTAATTATCCTCTATAATCTGTCTACCCCAAAGGTAGAGTTAGAAGACAAAGATGTGGACTGACACTCACCAATACTAATTATCAAAGTGGGAGGAGTATTATTCCGTATATAGGACCTGATTCAGACTTAAGAAGGAGCTTGAAATTAAGAGAGGAAGGTTACACCTGGGCTAAACCATGTTGATTTATCTCTGAATTGTTTACTGCACACAGATACTGACCAGCTTTACTATGCCGACTTTTTAAAGCTTCTCCCGGAGGGAAGCCATAGATTCCTGCAAGGGGCGGGGCTTAATGACGCAAATTATGCAAATCGTGTCATTAAGTCCCGCCCCTGTCAATCATTCATGTAATCTCTAGCGTTACATGGGATGACATCATCAAGCCCTATCCATCCCTAGTAACTCTAGGGATTACAACAGATATTAGTAGCTGGTCTGGGCTTGCAGGATACCGGGAGAACTGCCCAAATTTTGGGAGTCTCCCGGATATTCCTGGAGAGTGGGCAACCCTGCTATTACACTGTTATTTAGACTTGGGATAGGAAACATCACCTCTCAGCTCTAATAGCGTTGGCAACAGATTAAATATGACTCCCCTGCAATCAACATGCTTTAGCCCAGTAACTTTCTTCTTTTATTTTGAAGCTCCTTCTTAAGTCTGAATCAGGCCCAAAGTTAGTACCCCCAAAAGTAAATTAAATTAGAATAAAATATATGACAAGATATGTTTTGTTTGTCTAAATGACAGCTGTTAAGCATTCATGTACTATAAAATAAGTTAAATAAAGTTTAGTGTTTTTCCTGATTGCAAAATAGTTGAAAAAATAATTTTTACCCCATAACATGATTTATCCAGGTGCAGACTTGCTTGTTGTTCCTAATTCTGAATCAGCCCTTACCCCATGCTAATACATATGGTAATTAATCTGACAAACAAAGTGATGAGTAAACTCTTCAGTACTCAGCATATTGCAGAGTACAGCTGTCAGAACGATCACAGGTTTATACAAGCTTTTTCAGATTTAAGAAATTTGATAGACACTATTTAAATTTCACATTTAAGCGGTAGCAGATGGTGAGCTTCTTGAAATTGGGATGTTGTTTCAATTAAGTATGTAAATTAAGAGCAGTTTGCTTATGGTTTAAGTGTTCTATTACCATCCTGGAAGACAGTAATAGAAATCTAATAGTGGATGTTATTTTTACTCCAGAAATATGTGCCATTTATAGACATAAATGGAAAATACTCACAATTAAAATGCACCTGTTGCCCGCGCTTCATGTCATTAGCCAATATTCATGAGAATGTCGTTTCAGTGCTGTTACAAACCGATAGAATCGTCTCATCACTTGAGATCTGGGCTGTTGCTAGGCAGCCAGCATGCTCAGTAGTTCATTGGTGGATAGTGGTCATGGGTTGTGGCAGTCAGAACGCTCTAGGTCTGGGCTTGCCATTCACCCCAACACGCAGACAGAATTCCTGGCTGTTGCTAAGCAGCTAGGACTCTGAAATTCTACTATTGGCCAGTGTTCTGGCTACTTGATGACCAGGGACCTGATTCACAGATAAGAGTGAGTTAAGTGTGTGCAGATCCGCATCTAACTCACTATTCCAACCCCCAACCCGCCCCCCCCCCCATTTTTAGGTACCTTATGTAACTTATGAATGTCATAGGGCTACCTTATCTGTCCTTGCACCTCCCCGCCTCCCTCCTGCCCTCCCCAGCTAATCTAAATACCTCCTCTTCTGCCTAAAAATGCCCGAGGCGGCATAACACTGGTACTGGTTCTCACAATATTTCAGACACTGGCCAATAACCTGTCATTAGCACTGGGCATTTCCTGCTAGCAGTAAGTGATTTGCGACATTCAAAAGTTTTTTCTTTACCAAGGCACCTGCGCAGCGGCCCCTGGCATCCATGGGCATGCTGATGCTTGTAGTTCTACAAGCATCAGCATGCCCTGTCGGGCACAAGACAGGGCATCGTTAAAAATCCGTACCTCTCATAGGGGCGAATTTTTAATTAACTATATCAATAAAAAAACTGCGTATTTTAACGACATCGTTAAAAAACAGGCGTTTTTTTTACGCTTAAAAAAAATTGAAAAGGAAAAAAAAATATCGCCTGTAATTTTGATAAAAATAGCGTTAAAAATACGCCGGCGATGCTGATCAGGCAAATTGCAGAGAATAAGAAAAAACTAATCCTAGAGAATAGTGCCATAAAAAATGTTGGTAGGTTTAAAAGGTCAAAAGGACGGTTATCCGCTCACTATAAGAGTCATCCAGTATTAGAAAGATAGCAGAACAAATAATCGCCGTGCTTTAGAAAAGAAATGGTCACAGAGACAACACATTCACTTGTTCCACCGCTAATGAAAATCGCAATGTGCAGGTGATTTTCATTAACTGATTGAGCCTTGTTATTGTTTTAACTTTTTATGATATTTATTAAATATTGTTGATTAATATCCAAGCGCTTCTTGTTGTTCCATATAAAAAAAAAAACTTTTTTTTATTTCCGATGGTTGATGCCATGATTACATTCCCTCATAGGAAACAAAATCTTTGGTTTTTGACTTTTAAAAAGTAGAGTATCTTGTCACCAAATCAGTGACACTTTAGTTTATTTAGATGCTGGTGACTAAGCAAAGCAGTCCACATCTCACATAGAATGCTAGACTCAACCTTGGCTGTGCTGAGATGACATAAATCTTTCTTTGAGATTCACAAAGCTTGGAACATTCTTAACAAGCTGCTCCCATGATGCAGGATCATATTAAGTATGGAATACTGTAATAAAATGTTCTCTGTGGATAAAATGTGGTTGCATTCCCCACATAGAATGACAGCAACCCTGCTAATGACCATCAATGATGAAAGAGGGGAGTGAACGGGGCGTCACTCCCCTCCAGTCTAATCAGGCCACTTACACACTTTGCGTGCGTTAGTGACCTGACGTTCTCAAGTCAGGATCCGGTCCTTAATATTTACGAATTTTATTTAATTTTATTACTAGGAAAATTGTTACAAAATACGCTACTGTCCATTTGTTTGTAAACAACATAAATGTTAGTTGTTGGAAAAGACGTAAATTACTTTAAATAATTGCCCTTTATATAGTTTGGAAACTGCTAAAAGCGGTTGCAGCGGTTGTGATTTCCGAAATAGGGACATCCGAAAGTTCCTTTTCGGATTTCCTTATTTCGAATACCGCCCACTCTATAATTTTATTTTCAGAATGGGTGAGTATGCCGATCGGCATACTAACCCATTTTCAATCGAAAACACCGCTGCCGCCGATATCCCGCCCCTGCTGCTACTAACGGACCACAAGGAAAGGTGAGTAACCTCTCCAGGGAGCGGGGTAGAGTGGGTTAGGGTCAGGCTGCAGGGGAGGGAGGGTTAGGGTCAGGCTATGGGAGAGGGAGGGTTAGGGTCAGGCTGCGGCAGAGGGAGGGTTAGGGTCATGCTGCAGAGAAGGGAGAATTAGGGTCAGGCTGCAGAAAATGGAGGGTTAGGGTCAGGCTGTAGGGAAGAGAGGGTTAGGGTCAGGCTGCGGGGAAGGGAAGGTTAGGGTTAGAATTAGGGAATTTTTTATCTTACCTTTCGGAGCACTGAAGGTTTGGTGCTCCATGGATCGATTGCTATGTCTTATTGAGGTTTATGGAATATGCATATTTGGTGGTCGTGCCCTAAGTTTAGAGTGCTTTGGACTGCTTTTTGCAACTTTTTATCTCAATTGCTCTCAATGCATATTCCTTTTTCTCCTAAACTATTTTTTTTTACTCCTACTTGGGATTCCTAGAGCTTCACGGCATCAGATCAAACTAATACAGTTCATGGTATCTGCCTCTGCATGTCTCATAGCCGTCAACTGGCATCAAACAGATGCTCAACCTTCCATATGGTTCTCCAGAAAATGTGCTACATTTACAAAATGGAGTATATGTCCATTTATGTCTTCTAACATTCATAATTCAGCTAAATCGTTTTGCAAGATTTGGGAACCTTGGGCATCTTACTTTATTTTTAATATTATTATTATTATTATTATTATTATTATGTCCCTCTGCCAATATTTTTTTGAATTATATCAAATTATTTGTCTGATTCATTCTCTGCTTTCTTATTCTCTTTTTTCCATTAGGGGGCCACCCTATTCACTCTCTTGTTCCTCTCCTTTCATCTCTTTTCTAGACATCTTTCCTCTATTGCATTCTAATAATAATGAATGCTTTTCTTTTTTCCTTACATATATATATATATATATATACAGGTGAAACTTGAAAAATTAGCACTCACGAGTGTCATAGGGCAACCTTAACTAACCATGCGTTCTTTCCGTCTTAAGGAGGGAAAATGCGCACAGAGAATCCCCAGCCCTCCTTCCCAGCCTAATCTACTCCCCTCCCCCTTTACCTAACTTCCCTTGGAGGCTGCCTTGGCACACCTCCTCTCATCTAAAGAAGGCCGCACGTAGTTACCGGTAATCTACATGCTTAAGGGCTATAAAGATTGTGTAGTCATGATGGGCCTGATTAAAAGCCGATCTGTGCATGCGCCGGGCAGATGTTGCCTGGCGTAGATACTGCAACGCCCGATCATGGATTACGCTGATGTCCCAGCGTAGTTATACTCCCTTACGCCGGTTGAAGTTAGGGTAGCTTTCAGCCGGTGTAAAGGAGTGTAAATACGCTCTAAGCAAGGGAAATGTCGGGGGATCGAGCCGTTAGAACGCTCAGTGTAACAGCGTAGGTCTGGATCAGGTCTGACGACTCTGCATGTGCAGTGCGCAAAAACGGAGATATACGCACCTAAGAAGCCTCTGCTTCTTATGTGTGAATCAGGGCCTATATTTGGATCTTTGTGTGGTGGATTTTGATGTTATGTGAATGTTTTGTATTAATCAGCATTCATGCCTGATTATTGCTATCTATTATGTATAGCTGTGTAGAAAGCCTATGATGGCATGCTGAGACTTGTAGTTCTATGACAGCTGTAGAGTGTCAGGGGCTTCAGCCATCTCTGCAGACATGACAATACCAGCAGAGGATATTGCGTTCCACTGCTGCCTAACAAAGAAACAAGAATGACAATAAATCAGGCCAAATGTTTTAATATTTAATTATCATTTTTAATTATTTCTTGCTGTAGATCTCGGATACACAAGTGTAAAAAGAAAATGAAGATTATTTTTAGCTCTGTATTATGCAAATAACATATTTATATTCGAACAGTCAAGTAGGAATTCATGTCTCAGCCCTGGACTTTCAGGTGACAGCTGGGTATGACCTTGAATCAAGCATTTTTGGAATATTAGAAATCATTAGCCAAGGAAGATTAATTTAGATCTCCTCAAAGGCGACACCTTCCTCACACATGCATCTGTAAAAGGGTGACAGGGTTAACTCAAATCTAGCATCTTGCCTAAAATTCATCAAACAGCTGTTCATTAATCAATGTCATGATAACACACGAGCCTCATGTAGGTAGCCGCTGACATGCTAACGCTAAATCGCTAAATATAGATATGCTGTCAAGCGTGTATCATAGATTGGCAAATAGCGCATCATTTCAGCTCTCTTTTTTATTTTTTTAAATATAATTTTACACAATATTTTGGCAATGGGCTGAACAGACGGGCGGCACAGAAAATAATTAACATGCAAATGTATTTTCATTAGTAACTGCAGCTGAGGAAGACAAGTGAGGCTAAACTTGTGACATGCCCACTGCATTCCATCATATGAATTGGCTACACAAAGTGATTATTAAAAGTGACTCCAGTATGAAATTCCATGTACATACTAAAATACTGTGTGTATAATAATAATAATAATCAGTGTTTCAGATAATGCTTGTTTTCATGGCATGTACAAGAGGCTGAGCGTGACATGGCCCGTCCCCAGTAAATGTTGGCGGTAATGGCGCTCTGTCATCCTGTTCCTTCTCCCAATTTTTTCTCTCAATACAAAATAAAGAGTGTGCGTCTCTCCTGTGTCTTCGCTGCAATGTTGACATTCATCACTGCAACATGCATGTCATTTTGAGATTAGATCAGGGCCGAAATAAGATGTGGGGGGGGGCCCTGGACAACTAAATTATGGGGCCCCCCCATTCCCATAAATTATGGGGGCCCCTATTCCCACTTAAAAATTCCCCTCCTTTCACCCTATTTTAACCTACCCCCCTATACACACTTTATTAATCCGCCAATTAAATTTACTTACGTGTCCTGAAACTACAGACCGCTACTTCTACAGGTCTTCCATACTGTTCCGCTGTCGGCAATAATAATAATAATAAAAAATACGCGACTGGTTTGCCTGAAAAGCACAGCTCACCTGACGTCATACCGCATGCGCTACATAGATCACATTGTGACGGAACCCTGAGCATAACAAACATCAAACAGCTCCTGCTGCAGTCAAGGAGGATGGATGTCAGTGATTAATTATCACAGTAAGCTTAAGATGAGAATATCAGTCATGAACATCCATCCTATTGAATTGCAATGACAGTTATTCAAATTCTAATATTGTGGGGGCCTCTTTGTGTGTGTGGGTTCCAGGGCGACCCTCCCAATCACCCCATGGTTAATCCAGCCCTGGATAAGAGCAGCAATTTTTGAGGCCATGGGCCTGATCCAGACCTACACCGATGCGCTGTGCGTACTAACGCACAGTGGGCCTGATCCAGATCAACGATGTAGCGCTGAGCGTGCTAACGCTCAGCGTTACATCGCTGACTCCCCCCTGGCACTCCCCCTGTGCGGGCGTATGGCCCCTTCCTTACGCCGGGTGAAGGCTGGGTAGCCTTCAGCCGGCGTAAGGAAGGGGCCATACGCCCGCACAGGGGGAGTGCCAGGGGGGAGTCAGCGATGTAACGCTGAGCGTTAGCACACTCAGCGCTACATCGTTGATCTGGATCAGGCCCAAAGACCTTTACCGCCCACCAGGAGTAACGTGAGCGTTGGGACGCTGGAGGACGTCCCCTCCAGCGTCCCAACGGCGCTACTATGGACGCCCGATCGTAGATCGGACATTTCCATAGTAACGCCGGGCAACATCTGCCCGGCGCATGCGCATTAGAGCTACTGCCGCCGTACTAGCGACGGCGGCCGTAGCTCAGGATCAGGCCCAGTGTAATGGCATGCACTCCCCCTGACGTAATTACACAGTGTTATGCCGGCTGAAGGCTACCCTAAGTCACTAACCCTGCCCTCCCTTCCTCAATTCCCTGCCTCCCCCTGCATACCTTCCCTAACTATAGCATAGTTATGGCGAGGAACTCCCCCCTCAACCATAACTACGCTGTAGTTACAGATGCCCGATCCTCCATTAAGAAAATCTCTGACTACGCAAGACAATATCTGCCCGGCGCATGTGTAGATTGGCTGAACAGCTAATCTTACGCATCAGGTCTGGATCAGGCTCTCTGTCTCTATTTCAAAAATACCGCCTTTTTAGAAAAAAAAATTAAGCATGGGTAAGTATGCCGATCGGCATCCATTCATTATTGGGAACCGTCACACCCACTGCACCAACCGGGTCAGGATGCGAGGAAGGGAGTCTTAGGGTCAGGCTGCGAGGAAGGGAGTCTTAGGGTCAGGCTGCGGAGAAGGGAGTCTTAGAGTCAGGCTGCGGGGAAGGGAGTCTTAGGGTTAGGGTTAGTATAATGGAAGGGGATGGTTAGCGTGAAGGTTGCGGCTATATTCATACTCATATTCGCATCAGCGTCTTTTGTCTTCCATGGATCGATTGCTAGGTATACACTACGGGCTGATGCAGAGTTTGGGAGTGAGGGTAAAATAGGTGCAAGTGTAGACATAAGTAAAACCATATTAAATTGCAAGGGGAAGACACATTTGCACTGTAAAACAAAATTAGTGTTGAGGAGTGATGTTTCCTGCTAATTTACAGATTAAATATAAAGCTATGCAATATATCATTTATTTGTGCAAATAAAGTATTTTCCCTGCATGCAAAATAATTACAATTCATTTACACCCCTCTGACTGCTGCTTGGTTTTGCTTAGGTCCACACTTGAACGCAGCTCGGGATCCGATCACCATGCAGGTCACACATGTGTCTGCAGGAATCTCTGATCAATGTGTACACTCCAGTGATCACATAGAATCAACTGAATACATTTTTTAAACTGCATAATTTTAATGAATCAATGATGGAACGATGTCAGAAGAACAGATGGTAAAGAAGATGAAAATCACAGAGCTGCCCGAAAAGCGTGTGTAGTGAGTGTGTACGCATGAATCAGTATGATGATCGCCGTGTGCATTATCGTATGAAAATAAAGTTTTTAATATTTACATACAATGGATCGTTACGGAAAACAGCGATCCATGCAAACAGCGATCTTTGTAGAGCGGGCCAGCAGTTCTTAATATTTATCAAATGCCAGTGCGGAGTTTTATACTCCGCTCCCGGCGTAACACTAACGCCATCTCAGGAAGGCTGTTATTAGGCGGAGGAAAAGGGGGTTAAAAATATAATATATAAAAAAAATTTAAATAAAAAAATTTTGTTGGTTTCTTATTATATTTTAACTTAAACTTAAAAAATAAACAAATACATTAAAAAAATTAAAACTGTAAAAAACAAAAAAAACAAAAAAGAAAAACTTATCTGTCCG
>WWET01004539.1:73752-90599 GCA_011038615.1 Limnodynastes dumerilii | reverse complement strand
TCGCTCGCTGTACGCTCATGTCCTTCGGTCGACCGGAAGTTGTCATACTGCACATGCGTAGTGCGTTTTTTTTCACGAATTTTCGCTTACGATGAGCGTACGCTCGCTTGCGGTCGTAGCTCTGGATCAGGCCCATTGTCTTTTCTATGTTCCTTGTTCTGAAAGCTTCATTGTACAATATAACAATATAAATGCAGGATGTGCATGAATTAGATTCATCGTACTCTGAATATACAGAAATGCAAAACAAGCAGAAAAAAAACAACACCCAAAACAGATATGTTTTGAACATGTGTGTACAGCTAATAGCAAATGCTAAAACAACACTACTCTATTTATAAACGCATAATATATAAGGTGCCATATATACAATGGAAA
The DNA here is from genome assembly GCA_011038615.1 of Limnodynastes dumerilii. NCBI lineage: Eukaryota > Metazoa > Chordata > Amphibia > Anura > Limnodynastidae > Limnodynastes > Limnodynastes dumerilii. Next base: position 90,221 of record WWET01004539.1, on the reverse strand, counting down.
ATTTTGTATGTATAGTTTTATTTCCTAATGTTAAAAATAAATTACAAGTAGATATTCAAATTAAATGATAAATATAAGCTATTGTTATTTTAAAAATTATATAGGAAAAAGTTCTTCCTTTGCTGGCTTTGGAAACACTGAAAAACAAACAAACATTGGAACTATATATGGACTTGTGTACATATATGGTATTTATTTACAGTACATAATTTAATATATTTTCCACAAAAAAGTAAGACTATGACTAAACAAGAATGAATAAATGGAAGCTCCCAAGCTTCCATAGATATTATAGATAATAAAGTTTCTATCTAGACCCCCACACATTTTCTGTATGTGCGGGAGTCTGTCAGTCCACACGAGAGAGGGAAGTGAACTCCTCCTGTCATTCTCCTCTCTCATTCGTAACAAGTGTGACTTACACTGCCATAAGGCAGCTTTAATTCACACTTGCAGATCAGTGGTCCGTCCCACAAAGGAATTTTCTCAGAATGATTAATGGAGGGAGACAACAGTACATGTATTTTAAATTTTTTACTTTACTTGTGTCATCATACATTGGTCCAGATTCACCCCCCCCGGACGTATTGCACATATGTCCGTAATTTACCAATAATAGCTACTGCGCATGCGTAGTAACTATTTTATGGATAAGGGCTGCAATAGGACCACACAAGTAGATTAGTTATAAATTAACTGTCAATAATTTTTTATGGGTTACAACCATGTAAGATTGATTTCTACAATAGCATATGATTCATGTGTAAGCCTATTCCAAAAATGATGTAGCTCAGAAAGGACATTTGGGGCCAGATTTACTAAACTGCAGGTTTGGAAAAGTGGAGATGTTGCCCATAGCAACCAATCACATTCTAGATCTCATTTATCTACTGCATAATAGAGAATGTCAGGTAGAATCTATTGGTTGCTATGGGCAACATCTCTGCTTTTGGTAAATCTGACCCTCAGAATCTCTCAAATTAACACTTCTCAAACTTGCAAAATAGCTTATTCTTGAGTAGATGGAGTAACACCTCTTGGATGTGTTTGCAATGTCACTCAATGCCCTTGAAGAATATCAAAATGTCATAGAGATAAATGATGACAGATCAATATTTTAATCCTAAAACACCTCATTCGTTAAACTTGGAATACCACAGGAGCATTGAGTAGGCCGAAGTGCAAAATCAGATATAATATCTGGGTTTGTCTACCCATGTCATAATGGGTGTTAAATGCTTTCTTCATTATATCCCCTTGGTAGATGTGGATCAGGATGGATCCAGTTTGGTATAAATGGAGGTGCCCTTGAACCTATGAAATAATTCAGAAATTAGTGGGCAGTGGGTAACTATTTTTAATGGTACTCTTAAGCCCCAACAGTTGATATTTTTTTTTATTTCCCATTCTTATTTATAACATAGAAGAAACCAGATCCCACTGGAGAGGATGTTGGATGGATAAACCCACACTGTAGATTCTCACCCATGTTTTCAGCCATGGCCCTGGTCTCAGGCAGCGAGAGAATGCAAACTTTACCCTGAGTAGGTATTTTCCCTGGCTGAAGTTCAATTGGGCAATCCCATGGCCTATTAGGGGGAAATTATTAGCAGCATCAGAGTTCAGAATCACAGGGATGGTTCTCCTGGACTGATCAGGTGCTGGAATTCCCAATTTTCCAGTAAGTGTGTGGGTCAGAACAATATAAACAGAGCCAAATTTAAAACATCAAACTTTCCTCTGGTGTCACCTGAAAACATCTGATTTGCATTGGTTTCTCTTCAACAAAGGAGGAACTGGGGGCTAAAATCAAAGTGCTAATGTCAATAAAGTCTTGACTATTCCTTCTCTTGTCCACTTTATTACAAAGGAAAATCGGTTTATCCAAAGTGGATAGCAGGTCTGTGAGGCCTTACCACAAGGTCCACCTCATTAGTCCACTTAGACTTGGAATCCAAGGAACAAAACTGAACTGCATACTGACTGTTTTGGAGCCCTATCATAGTCTGATGAGGCTAACTGCTGTTGATGTCCAATTTAATAAAAAATCTCTTGAAGGTATCAATAACTGCCACAGAATTGTTGAAGGTGGTATCTCCCTGCTCCCACAAGGGAAATGCCCAGGCCAGATATTGACCAATCAGCAAGAATATGATATACATTTTATTTCTCTGAGGGAAAATTCACAGGTAGAAATTCCAACTTAATATAGCACTGTTTGCGGCACATTCACCTCGAATGTGCCGCAAACACAGTGATGCCTAAATCGATCCCCACACACTAAAGCCATGGCAACTTTCCATTTGAAGATTCCCAGTCCTGACAAAGTGAATCAATGCTATATTAAGTTGGAATTTCTACCTGTGAATTTTCCCTCAGAGAAAATGGTAGAGCAAGCATGTCACACATTGTGGCAGACGCCGCCGGATTTACCCGCCACGGTCCCGCTCCTCAGCTGGGTCTTCCTTTGTCAGTCATCTGGGGGGGTCCAGTCCTGGCCAGTAGCTCCGCTCACCCTTCTCACATGGCGTGCCGCATGTCTTCAGGCGGGAGCTCCGGTACATGGGCACCGCCATGACAGTCCGCCGCACGTGATGTCCCTGGGCCAATCAGGAGGAAGCAGCCAATCCTACGCTAGGGAGGGCAATTTAAACCCTGTCAGAACTCTCCTCTGTGCCAGATCTACTTTGTCACAGAAGGAGCCTGGTTCTCTCGTGTTTCTGCCTGTATCCAGTCCAGTACTCTCTGCCTGAATCCAGTCCAGTACTTTCTGCCTGTATCCAGTCCAGTACTCAGTCCGTCGTAGTGTACCTGGACGACTTCCTGATTTTCTCACAGTCTCTGGAAGAACATCGTCTCCAAGTCAAAGAGGTATTGTCCGGTCTTCGTCATCATCACCTATACGGAAAGTTAGAGAAATGCATCTTCGAGGTCAGTGAAGTGACATTTCTTGGATTAATTTTATCTGGTTCTAAGCTCCGCATGGATCCTGCAAAAGTTCAAGCAGTCCTAGAGTGGCCCCAACCTACGACCACCAGGGGTATTTAACGTTTTATAGGATTCGCCAACTTTTATCGGAGATTCATCCGTAGCTACTCCACCATCTTGGCACCCATCACCTCCATAACCAAGAAAGGGTCTAACCCCTCCAAGTGGCCATCAGAAAGTACCACAGCTTTCTTCCAGCTTAAAGAAGCTTTCTCCACAGCTCCAGTCCTACACCAACCTTATCTCTCTCTACACTTCATAGTAGAGGTTGACGCTTCATCTGAGGGAGTAGGAGCTATCCTGCCACAGCGTTTCTTGTATGGGCAGGTCCATCCTTTTGCCTACTTCTCTCGAAAATTGCAACCCGCTGAAAAAAATTACCCAATTGGAGAAAAGGAACTCTTGGCCATGAAACTCGCACTGGAGGAATGGCAGTACCTGTTGGAAGGAATCAGCTCATCCATTCACCATTCTGACCGACCACAAGAATCTTTTGTATCTTCAGACCGCCCGTTGCCTCAATCCTCGCCAAGCCAGGTGGTCGTTATTTTTGTCACGTTTCAACTTTTCCCTGCAGTTTACCCCAGGAACCCAGAATCGTAAAGCAGACGCTCTATCCCGGTCCTTTTCAGTCATAGAGTCTGAGACAGGAAAGGAGCAGCTAATACTAAATCCTATTCAAGTGGCAACCACACAACTCATCAAGTCTCCACCGCCTGGGAAGACTTTTGTTCCTCAGTCCCTCCGTCAAAAAATCTTGCTGTGGGCCCATGCCTCAAAGTTCTCAGGGCACACTGGAGTTAAAAGGATGGTTGCACTTCTCTCTCGCTCTTACTGGTGGCCAACTCTTCACCAAGACACTACCGAGTTCATCGCTGCATGTTCTGCTTGTGCTCAACACAAAGTTTCCCGTAAACTACCTCTTGGACCTCTTCAACCTCTCTCTGTTCCAAAAACCCCTTGGTCTCATATATCCATGGACTTTGTGACTGGCCTTCCACTATGTGACAAATTTAATACCATGTGGGTAATAGTGGATAGATTTTCCAAGATGGCACACTTCGTCCCTCTCCGAGGCCTTCCCTCTGCTCCAGTCCTAGCCAAACTCTTGATTCAACATATCTTCTGGTTACACGGCTGTCCTGAAGAAATAAATTCTGATCAGGGAGTTCAGTTCACGGCCAGATTCTGGAGGTCCTTGTGTGCCAGTCTCGGAGTTCTCATCAACCTACCATCCTCAGACCAACGGACAGACTAAAAGAGTGAATCAAGATCTTGAAACTTTTATTCGCCTATATGTGTCATTTTCCCAAGACAACTGGGTCCAACTTCTACCTTGGGCAGAATTTGCTCATAACTATCATTATCATGAGTCACTGGGTACCACTCCTTTCAAGGTAGTTTTTGGTCAGCATCCCAGAATACCACCATTCTCTGCACTTCCTGCTTCACAGGTTCCGGCATCCGAAGCTTTTCTCGAAAAACTCTCTGAATCTTGGGGTAAGGTCAGAACTTCGCTATTAAAAGCATCCCAACAATATAAGGCACAAGCGGACCACAAGAGACGGGCAGTTCCCCTCTTACGTCCAGGAGATAAGGTCTGGTTGTCTTCTAAGAATCCCTGGCTCAGAGTACCCTCGATGAAATTCGCACCTAGATACATCGGACTTTCAAAATATCCAAAGTTATTAATCCTGTGGCATATCAACTTGATCTACCATCTTATCTCAGGTGCCTAAAGTATTCCACATCTCTCTCCTTAAATCGTTGGTCACCAACAAATTCTATTCTCCCATCAAGAGACCCCCCAAGATTGTTGGAGCTGCGGAGAACGAGTTTGAGGTCAAAGAGATCATAGATGCTCAAATACAACATGGTCATCTCCAATTTCTTGTCGATTGGAAAGGATATGGTCCTGAAGAGCGTTCTTGGATTTGTGCATCTGATATTAAAGCTCCAAGACTCATCAAGAAATTCCTAGACAAACATCCATCCAAAGCAAAGCTTGGGTGTCCAGAGGCCACCCTTATGGAAGGAGGTGATGTCACACATTGCGGCAGACGCCACCGGATTTACCCGCCACGGTCCCACTCCTCAGCTGGGTCTTCCGTTGTCGGTTATCTGGGGGGATCCGGTCCTGGGCAGTAGCTCTGCTCACCCTGCTCACATGGTGCACCGCATGTCTTCAGGCGGGAGCTCCGGTACATGGGCACCGCCATGACAGTCCGCCGCACGTGATGTCCCTGGGCCAATCAGGAGCAACTAGCTGGAAGCACATGATTGTAGCAGCCAATCCTACGCTAGGGAGGGCTATTTAAACCCTGTCAAAACTCTCCTCTGTGCCAGATCTACTTTGTCACAGAAGGAGCCTGGTTCTCTCGTGTTTCTGCCTGTATCCAGTCCAGTACTCTCTGCCTGAATCCAGTCCAGTACTCTCTGCCTATATCCAGTCCAGTACTCTCTGCCTGAATCCAGTCCAGTACTCTCTGCCTGTATCCAGTCCAGTACTCTCTGCCTGAATCCAGTCCAGTACTCTCTGCCTGAAACCAGTCCAGCCATTCCAGTCTGACTCCAGTCCAGCATACTCCAGTTCAGCAATACCAGTCTGACTCCAGTCCGGCACACCAGTCTGACTCCAGTGCAGCATACCAACCTGTCTTCTGTTCAGTCACAGTTCTTGGTTCCGATTGGGCCCCTATGAGCAAGCATTATCTGAGGGCCCCCCATTTTGTCTTTGAAGCCCAGACTCCGACCATTCTCCAGCCCATAGTTGTTCCAGAAATTACCCAGGCAGTGATAAAGCAGAGCTAAGCTGCCACTGGCTTTCACCAGGACCCTGATGGTGGGAATTGACTTTTCTGTAAGTGTTTGTCTCTGGTATCAGCCCTAGGCATAGTAATTGCAGGACTGAAGAGAAGTCATACAGGAAGAGTCAAACACTGAATGGTCAGCGAGGTAACAAAATCATGAACCCAATCAGGGCTGATAATGAAACTAAAGTCAAAATATACACAGGGTTGAAATGCCAAATTGAGAGACCGAGCCAAAGTGCAGTTTAATGGCAAAAAATGCAAAATCATGCACTTAGGACATAAAACCCAAAGGCTCAATATTTCCTTAATGGCATTACATTAGAATCTACCGAGGAGGAAAGGGATCTAGGAGTCATTATTTCCAGTAACTTGAAGGTAGCCAATCAATGTAACAAAGCAATGAAAAAGGCAAGTCAGATGCTTGGTTGCATAGGGAGAGGAATTAGTAGCAGAAAGAGAGAAGTAGTGATGCCCCTTTATAAATCATTGGTACGCCCTCACCTAGAATACTGCGTTCAGTTCTGGAGGCCATATCTCCAGAAAGACATAAATACATTAGAGACTGTGCAAAGAAGAGCAACTTAAATGGTCCATGGCCTTTGTAACAAATCATACCAAGAAAGGCTAGAGGAACTAAACATGTATAGCTTGGAGCAGAGAAGGGAGAGGGGGGACATGATAGCAGCTTTCAAATACATCAAGGGTTGTGACCAGCTAGAGGAGGGTACCATTTTTCAAAAGAAAAGGTGTAATAGAACACGAGGGCATGGATACAAACTGGAGGGTGGTAGATTCAAAGGAAATGTGCAGAAAAATTACTTCACTGAAAGGGTGATAGATAAATGGAATATTCTCCCATCTGAGGTGGTTGAGGCCAATACAGTAGAACAATTTAAACATGCTTGGGATAAATATAAGGGTATCCTAAATTGTAACCCCAATTGAGGGTAAATAGGGTCTAGGGTCAGTATAGTTTTCAATAAACAAATGGGCAGACTAGATGGGCCATGTGGCTCTTATCTGCTGTCACTTTCTATGTTTCTATGTAAAGTCATGAACAAATTAAAAGTTTCATGATGAAATTAATTTAGCAAGTTGCACCAGGAAATAGCTGGAAGTAGAAGACCAATTATCTGGCAGAGCTCACTGCTCAGAGGGGAGTGGAAAAGGAATAGCAGACCTGATGAAAGAGTACACCCAGTAAGATCAGACTCAGAAGTGTAAGATTCATTGACAGCAAGGCATAATGATTAGCCCTGTGAAGATGCACTACCTGAGGGACTGGTAAGTAAAAATATTAATTAACTGTGCAAGTATGTGACAACAATTTAAGGCAATTCGGATTCATATACATTATAAATTTTATTTTAATTGAAAGTTGACATCCTGAAAAGGGGAATACAAAAACTCAGAACTTTCAGTAACTCAGGTAAGCAACCTGCCCAGGAGTTGCTGTCAAGCAAGTCTGTGTCTGCTACAGTCAACAACAGTTATTTTGCTCCTTTTTTTCACTATTATATTTTCTGCACTGATAAAATAGTTTTTTTTATGAACCTATTAGTAAATATGTATTTTTTGTCAGTCATGTCCCAACTAATTGAATTAAAATTATGTGTTGATAAATGAATGGAAATAAAATGATGTGTTAATGACTTTTTCCTAATTACAATATCATTTGACTAGGATTACTAGTACCACAGCTTGAGAACCTCTGATCTAGACAATGTACATATTTTTATGTAGAAAATTTTTTTTTTTTGTAAGTAGTTTTTTTATGCATTGCAAATTTTATTTATTGTTTGCTATTATTTAGTTTAGACGACTTTTGCCATTCAAAAATAAAGACTGATTCACAGTACGTACAAATCCAAGAACAAAAGGCCCTATAAACTACCCATATGTCATGCCTGTTCCCAAGCCACCAACTCCTTTAACAACCATCATAAAAATAATACACAGAGACTTAATGTGAGTCTTATTTAGTTTTATTAATTGAAGTTTGCTTGTAATTAATTTGGGTAGAATTTAGGATCCCGTAGGATCATACTGATAAAATACAAAAATTAATGGGGCGGAGAAAAGCAGGTAAATATGACACAAAAAAAACACAACCCAAACAAGTCACAGTCTTATCAAAACCTTAAAAGTACCGTATCTCAAGAAAGTAACAAATGAGACCATCCGCTCAGATGGGCCTCCAATGAAGCCAGCCAAATTCAACAGAAAGCATGCAACAACCAGCCAAATTCAATGGTTGAGTTCGCATCAGTAAGTGCCTAGACCTTGCGACCAACAGAAGCATTAGAATACACACTATCAACCAAAAACATAAACAACTACAAGATGGACCTGCTTTCACTGGGCTCCTAAAGACCAGTCCCGCCACCATCAACTACACACTGAGTTGATTGGCCTCAATCAACTCTTGAATGAACAACTCCATCCTTTCTTCAGATGCATTCATCATCATGGTACAAACGAGTCCTGTCAAAGCGAAACATAGGGTGATGCACCACTGACCACTGCGCACATCTATAAAAGCTTTAACAGACTTGTTGAAATTTCTCCTCATGCTAGAAATTCAATACAATAGATAAATTGACGACACGCTCAGAACACTTAAGGTTCCTCTGGTATAGGCCTGATGTAGGACTTGTATGCATGAGATTTCCATCATCCCAATGCCTTAATCGAATCCACACCACCGCATCTTTGGGGCACTCTGTAGCGTACTGTTGACCTAGCGCAATGAGGCATATGTTTGTTTGTTTGTCTCAACCCAATGCCCCCTACACAATTGGTTTGATTTCCCTCTATGGATTTTACAGTGGATGGTATTACTATGCAAAAATACATTGATGGCTAGGAGGCCAGTATAGGATCAGGATGCAGCCATGAGCTCACCAATTCTAAACGCTCCCGAGAAGGCGAAGCTAAAAGTCGTTTGGAATAACAGTGTTTCAAATTCATCATTCACGACTTCACCAACTGCTGACTTTAAATTCTACAAGCAGGCAATCAATATGGGAAGCCTGGCATTGGGTGGTGTTGGTCTAGCTCTAGCCCACCCTTTTAAATCTTTGCTTACTATAACATTTTTGTTATATCGGGCTCCCCATATAGCCTTCCTAGTAAGAAAATTCCTGCTAGAGATGAGGACATGTGGGCTTGGGACTTACTCTGATTGTACTCACTACACATGAAATTGTGCAGCATACCTTGCATATCCCTATGAGAATTAACTTGCGTTTCCTGAAATCCTGCCCATGCAGCCCATGCCGCTTTGTATCTTTTAAACATGCCTAGTGCCAATGACTGCATCACTAGGTCCACTATACCTGCCTGACCACCTGCCAAATAGATAATGGACAATGACATCCTGTGACTCTTGCTGTGGGGGATGGTGCTCGAAATCTTTGCCAATCAAATTGTGAAAGGGCATCAACAATGCCGTTGTCCACCCCTGGCACATGTTCAGACCTTAATATTACATTCCAAACAACGTAACACTAAATGCCTTAGCAGGTGGACAACTGGTGGCGATGAAGCACTCTGTCTAATAATGGCTTGAACTACCCCCATATTGTCACATAGGAACACTATTTCCCTATCTCGAAAACAGTCGACAGCTCGACTGGCACCATGATCGGATAAAGACTAGATTTCGTGTCATCCTTTGTCGGAACCAGGTGTGTGGCCAAACCCAAGAACACCAGTCTCATTGAGAGAACGCTCTGAAACCAAAGGTGTCAGCCGCATATGTTTGGAGCTTCAGCTCCATGTTTTAAATGGCCAGATCCTCACCTCTTTAAATGCCTCTAGAAATTTGTCCCAAACTCCAAGATCCACTTTAAGGTAATTGAAGAGTGGGATCCACCTCATGCTCTCTTGAACCCCTGCGGATGCACCCTCCAGCCTGCAGCAGAATATTTTCCCAAACAGAATTACCCCACAAGCAAATCAGAGGGAGTCCACTAAGGATAGAAGTTATTTTAAGGTTATATGGCTGATGCGGTTGTGTCCTGCGGAAGGCGTCAAAGCCCTTTCACCCTGTCAATCTCAAAACCGAGATATGAAAACTTAGTGGCTGGGCCCTCCATCTTGTCGCTATGGGCACTCCTAGTTGATGGAATAGGACTTTAATGGAAAATAAAAGGTCAGCACATACTGTCGATGATTTTATGCCAATCACCAGGAAGTCATCCAGGTAATGGACCAGATCCTGAGCTAAGTACACTAGCGTATTTACGTTAGCTGATGACGTCAAATCGGCTATTTATATTTACTGCTCATGTGCGCGGCAGATGTTGCGCACGTAACTCCTAACATACGTACCATCAGCGTAAATACAAAGGAAGGGGCAGAGGCATCAACACGACACCCATGATTACACTTTGGAGGTGGATGGAGGCATTTAAATTGGACAGTAAGGGCTGGGTTAGACCGTCACATACGTAAATTCATTACGTACGTCAGTAGTTACGCTATGGAAAGTTAAGGTAGGGTTTGGGCAGCGTAAAACGGCCAAAGTACTATGACCGTTGTTATGCGTTCTAACATAACAACCACTTAGTTCTGGATCTACCCCAATGTGCTATACCAGAGCAACCGGTCCTCGCTTCTATGCACCAATGTAAAAAACCACTAAAGGCTTCAAAAAAGGCACACGACACTTAACAACCCATTGGTAAACATATGTTTATGTAAAACCTGTCTACGAGTTTAAAGCCCATGTACTTGAATGATTCTGGATGCAAGGGGAGCAACAAGAATGCGGATTTGACATCAGTCTTAAGCTGCCCATACGCTAGGACAATTATTGGTCCCAGCAGGGGGTGAGCCGATAAACAGGACGATTTCCCGCTAGGCACCATACACCTCCTCTGCTGGGACCGATAATCCTAACATAAGAGGAGAGGGGGGGGGCAGCACTCTCTATGGCATAGAGAGTGCATCATAGAGTAGAGTAGTACAGACAGGGATCAGCCAAAACTGCGCTTCACACAGCGCGGGTTCGGCTGGTCCCTGTCTGTACTATTCCCTGCAATAGCTGCTGCTGCAGATCTATGCACTATGCTGCTCTGGCAGCTTTGAAGGTATGTCAGAGCAGCTTTATACATAGATCTGCAGCAGCGTCTATTACAGGGATAGAGAGCCATTCAGCTTGCTGATTGGCTCCCTTAAAATATCGGGCGCTAGCGATTTAAATCAAACATGTTTAAAAATCCAATAATCACACCAGAGTGTTTCTGGAGCATTTATTGGACGTTTTACAAAATCGATTTTTGGCCCAATAACCCGGTGTTTGGGCAGATAATCACTCTAATGTATGGACAGCTTTAGTGCTTCTTTGAGGGACTGATAAATTACTCTGGACTCGGTCTCTGTTATAACATCAAACACAAAACAATGTGGAGAGATTATCCACGCTGGGATAGTGATGGATAATACCTTAAACAAATAGTGTCCAATAATAGTTTTTCTCAATGTTTCCAAAAAACTGTGGTGTGTAGATCCCAATCAAAATGTCCTTTCGAAACGTTGAAGAGGATTCCTTGCTACTCCAGAGGATCCGTTGTTCCCGGGAAAAAGAGAGAAAAAAAAACTAGCGTAATACAGTCTTATTTCTAAGAGAAGATATCACTTTTCCAGGATACTCACACTCTGTGTATCTTGTTATCTGCGCATATTAACAAGAACAGTCCTCCAGGTTCCACTAGTTTCTCTGAGGTCCTGTTCCCCAAATGTCCACCTTCCTTTCTTTTCAGTTGTTTCTCTTCCTAGGGTACCGTTGTTGTGCTTTGAAGAAGGGAAAAAGGAGAAAGAGAGGCCTTGCATGGAAACTTCACGACCAGGTAAGTACCTATCTAAAAAAGGTATATACTCACACAGTGTATTCTTTGTATCAGCGTATTAATAATGGTCTTTCCTATTCCACACAGGATATCAGTACTGCAGTCCAGGCTCTGACTCGGAAAGAAAGAGACACTGCGTGGAAACTTCACAACAAGGTAAAACCCTGTCTAAGAAGATTATATACTCACACAGTGTATTCTTTATACCAATGCAGCAATGATTGTCTTATTTATTCTCTACAAGAAATCAGCGTTGCGACCCGAGCCGCGACCCGGAGAAGGAAAAGGGGGAACACCCTGCGTGGAAACCTCACATCCAGGTAAGTATATGTCTAGGAAGGTAATATACTCGCAGGGTATCTCTCTTATCAATACAGAAGTAATTGGCTTTTCCCTTTGCCGTAAGGTTCCAACACTAAAATGTCGTAACAAAATATTTCCTGTGTCTGTGTGATAGAGACAGTGACACTTTTTCTGTCTCTACAGGATTCTGTTATCAGAAATCAGAGAGCGTCCCCAACCCTCGTGAGCACTCCCCTTGGGAGCCAGAAAAAGGTGAAGACCCCTCTCTCATTCAATGATGTAAAAAAGATGGCTCCATATGTTTATAAAATCATCAATGTCTTTATTCTTGACCAAATCATTTTCTACTTTACAATAAAAAAAATTTTGTAAAACAAATAAAAATTATTTCCAGTCTCCCTCTGAAACCTGGAAAATGATCCCCAGTTCCTAGGTGCTGCTAAAGATGTCTCCCTTACAGGTGGAAAAACCCCTACCTCCAGGAAAGCTCACAAGGGCCCTATGAGTACAATCCTTCCAGGGGGGTAAAGAGAGACTTTATGCTGCAACCGAAGATCAAGAGGACTCACCAACCAGACAACCTAACGCCAATGCGTTTCAAACACATGTGTGTTCTTTCTCAAAGCTCGATTGTTAAGGGGTAACTTCCGATGCTTTATACTTCCTGCTTGAATACGTCATCAAATACATATACAGAAATTCTAATAAAAATTCTAAAAAAAGGGGGACATTTCCTTAATTGCCTTCTTCCTGGAAAAATCTTATCCATAATATTGAACCTTCCTTTTTCTAGGTCCTGCCATTTAATAAACCCAGGGGGAATCTTAACTGGGCTTACAAATGCGGCCGTCAATCATAGACCGCCCCGTTTGTTTACCTAGCCAGGTGTAGTGAACTTTCTTATAAAGGAAAAACATCAATCGGGTCTTCCAAACCTAATAAAATTTATATTTATCTCCTAATTCGGATAAATACCTTTAATATGATGCGGAGAAGGTTCAAATGAGCTGTCTTACAGCCCGTGAATGTAGCCCTAGCTGCCTTATACTGTCATCCATAAGACCTTCTTCCGTAAATAAAATACCTCCTAAACGGAGTGTGGACCACTGGAGAATCTCCATAATCAACTAATCAAGTGCTGTTTATGCAAAAAACCAGGGGGGAAGGTCCGTCCGCAGCTAAATGCAATTACCGCTGGGAGTCCATCCCCTCTGTTTACATGGCCACGTGCTTTTGGTGTACATATTTAGCTCTCACGGGCTTTATCTTGTATTTGGGGTTTGGAGGGTTTGGAGGGTGCACAACCCCAGTGGTAGAGGATCTGCAGCAGGGGGGAAGCGCGAGTCCATAAGCTATAATATCTTTATTTCTGTTATAACATCATTAGCTGACGACCCTGGAGGGAATGATAATTGTTCAGTTAGGCAAAATATTCTCAGGGCCTTCTTGGGAATAACGCCTATGGGGGATAGAACCAAATCAGGGATGTTTGACTCTTTAAACGGGTCAGCCATTCTGCCCAAACTTATCTCTTTGTCGATTTTTTATTTCCATATGCCATGATTGCAGAGCTTAAGTTGCGCAGTTGAAATGTAGATACCGCGCCTACTATCAGGAGACAGATACCTTCTCGAAAACCTTGTAAAAGAAGCAAGCCAACATGCCATGTTATCAACATAATTGGTGACGGCACCAGAGCTAGCGCCTGATGGAGCAGCTGTACGCGAGCCTAAGGCTGAATTAGACGATCTGCCACAGGATTTGGCAGGATGATTCCCACATGCCTAAAGTTGCATTGGTTTCCTTTGCGCAACCGCTATTATTGAAATTAAACCACTGTCCTCGTGTCGGGGTGGGGGGGGGCATTGTCCCACCCCTTGCCCGGAAACCTCTTTGTCGCTGGAGACTCGGAGCTTAAGCAAGGGGTGGCATGCATCACCTCCAACCACAGCTTCACATCTATCTCACCAAATCCAATATTTGGCAAACTGTCATACTTTTCGTACTAGGTGCCGGTGTCTAATTAGGTTGCGTCCTTCGCACAGGGACATTTCAAGGTAACAATCCATGAAGGTGCACCAGGACGAAAGCCAATTATTGTAGCTCCTGAAGGCCTCCTCACCTATACCGCCCTTCTTTTTAGCAGCTCCTAAGGCTTTTTTCCAACCATTCGTTAGTGTGAATATATCTACAAACTTCCCCTTTACAAATTTTTTCTCTTATCCTGCGGTGCAGCCCCCTAGTTACTGCTGTGAAGTCACAATGTACATTACTAGACGGGCCTTGCTCAGTTGTGGGCGAAGTGATGCTAACCTTGTTGGCAAATTGATGCTAACCTCCACTTTTTTGTGCACACATTTTTGCAGCTGTCTATCTATGGCCTTGTCTAACTTGTGTTTTTGCTGTTGGGAATTATTGGACGACCTAGATGATGCCAGGGAATAGGTGGATGTCGACATGGTGTCATCAGAATCATTACCAGTGTCATGACATGACTTAACGGGTAAGTTCTGTTCTGTCTCCTATGATCCACTCTCAACACTAGGTCCTGCAACCAGGAGTTCCTAGACTGCTGCTGTCCTTTGGGACCACCACTGGAGTAAAACTCACGTGTCCCTCTCAGCAACAGGTTCGGATCCTTGACAAGCTCATAGGCTGTGAAGCTGGAATGACAAGTGTGTCCTCGTTATGAGGTGCCATAGATCTGTGCCTTGCAGCCCAAGCAGTGTTGGGAGTGGTGTGACCTGGACCCATGCCTGGCTAATGGTGATGCAGAGCATGAACACCACAAGGCATGGTGCTGGTAACGCCTTGATTCACCTCAGCAACTAGCGGCATGGCAGGATCATGGGTACTCATGAGAATACTGTGTTCCAGCTCCAGACCAGTAAGGCCACTCCTGCCCCCCTCTACAGCCAAGATGGTAGGAAGGTGCTAAATGCAGAGGTAAGGTGAAGAATGTGGAGATGGCGGCAGTGGGTCCAGAGACAGGATGTTGCTAGGATGTCGCCGCCATCTCTAGATTCTAAACCTTACCTCTTATTTTACCACCTTCCTGCCTCATCCAAGATGACGGCGGTGGGTCCCTCTGATACTGGTGGAAATCCCTGCTTAGAAAGATGGCATTGCAAAATAGGGATAGGCAAAAGTTTCTTTTCGGCTGTCCCTATTTTGAATATCCATCTAATATAAAAAATTTGGTTCAGAATGGGTGTGTATGCCTATCGTATACTTACCGATTCCTTTTCGCAAAAAAATTGAAAACACCACCGCCAGACCTGTCGGGTTAGTGTTAGGGTCAGGCTGTGGGGAAGGAGGGGTTAAGGTCAGGCTGTGTGGAAGGGATAGTTGGGATTAGGGCCATGGAAGGGGGGGTTAGGGTTAGGATTAGGCTATGGGCAATGGAGGGTTAGGATCAGGCTGCGGTCAATGGAGGGCTAGGGTCAGGCTGCCAACAAGGGAGGGTTAGGGTCAGGCTGTGGAGAATGGAGGGTTAGGGTCAGCCTGCAGAAAAGGGAAAGTTAGAATTAGGGTAATAGAAGTGGAGGGTTATGGATAGAATTAGGGGAAGGGTTGGGGTTAGTTTTGCCACTTATCTTTTAGAGAACTGTGTTCAGTGCTCTGGGGATTGATTGCTATGCCTCATCGAGGCATAAGCAATCAATATCTGGCTGGGAGAAAATGGCCCTATCGAAATAGGGCCATTCTAACCGGGGACCGCACCCCTCTGATACATAGGAAAGACCCCCACCGCCATCTTGGATATGGCAGAAACTTGCTGAATGCAGACAGGTACAAATTGTGGAGTGAGGGAATGTAAAAAGTGTTTTTTTTTTGTATTTTCTTTTTAAAAGTCTATTTTGCTCCTGACTCTTGGGCATGCTCAGCAGCATCCCAGTGATGTGGGCGCTACTGTGCATGCATAAAACAGTGAGGAGCAGAATGGGGTTGGGGCATTCAACATTTGAGCATGCTACAGCCCTACAAAAGATTCTAAACCTTTATTATTAGAGTAATAACAAACCTAATATTTACACTATGAGCCCCCATAAACCTGAAAACATCCCCCAATGTACCAGGAGGAGGTAACATGGATGATTTCTCTGCCAGAATACATAAGAAAATTAGTATAAGATTTAACCATTTTGCTATTCTCATGTGAAGCCTGGGTACACCCAGGGCTCTCAGTTGACACGTGCAAGACTAGGAAACTTCCTATCCTTTTAATGGGGCATATTTTCCCAAACTGTAAACAAAACTGTAATTTTCTCACAAATCTGACCCCCTAGCCTTTGGGGGAATGGGGGTCAGTTTTGTGAAAAAATTACAGTTGCTTTCTTTCCCAAAAAAAAAAATAACTGAAAAAAACAGTTAGTGTGAAGAAAAAATCGGTAGAGGTTTTTTGTTTTTTTTTTTTGCATTTTTAGGAAAGACACCAAGGGCCTTATTCACTAAGGGCGATTATTTGTTTTGATTTGTAATCGCGGGTCATCGCGGCCCATCGCCGCGA
>WWET01004539.1:38794-67564 GCA_011038615.1 Limnodynastes dumerilii | reverse complement strand
CCCCCTCCAGGCTTCTGTCACTTTCTACCCCCTCCCGCAGGCCTCAGTCTCTCTCTAAACCTCCCCCTCAGGTCTCTGTAACTGTCTAACCCCCAACCCAAACTTCTGTCACTCTCTAACCCCCACCCCAAACTTCTGTCACTCTCTAACCCCCACCCCAAGCTTCTGTCACTCTCTAACCCCCACTCCAGGCCTCTGTCACTCTCTAACCCCCACCCCAGGCCTCTGTCTGTCTCCAACCCCCACCCTAGACCCCTGTCTCTATCCAGCACCAACCCCAGACCTGTCTCTCTCCAACCCCCACTGCAGGCCCCTGTTTCTTTTCTGCAGCCCCCACCCCAGGTCCCTGTTTTTTCCTTTGCAGACCCCACTCCATGCCCCTATTTCTCTCTAGTCACTACTCCATGCCCCTGTTTCTTCCTCTATAATCCAAACTCCATGCCCGTTACTTTCCTGCTCCAATTTCCCTCATTTCTCTGTGACCTTTTCGCTTACCTTCTTTTTCTCTTCTGGTCCTGTAACTCTGGGTCACGCTGCAGACTTCGGGCCTTTCTTCCCCAAAATCGCGGGTCCATTGGAGGCGGAGCTTGTACAGAGGGGCGGGGCTTCTATGCCGAGTCTGGCCAGTGCTGTAATCCTATTGATTAAGCAGTGAATGAACAGGGAGGGGAGGCGGATCAGCACTGGGCTGTACAGGCTGTCTCTGATGCTTCTGCTCCGCAGAATCTGTGCCGCGGCCAGTGTAGATTTTTTTTTTAACATGGTTTGTGAGGGGGTTTCTGGGCAACTGGAAACCCCCCCTGTGTGCGCCACTGGCTACATGCAGTGGGCAATGCAGAAAAATTTCCAAACACAGGAGGAACTTCCAACCACCTCAGGAACACAAATGCAGCAACAAGAAAATTCATCAACACAAGAACCTGCAGCCAAAGATTCTGCTTCACTTACCAGTACAGCTAAAAGGCTATCAACTCGTTCAAGCACAGCATCACGGACAACAGGTGAAAATAAAAACCCACCACCTAAAATACTAAAAGAACAGAGTGTGCCCATTAAAACTACCAAAGGAGGTAAAAAATCTTTAACTAAAAAATAATCTTTTTTTTTTTTTCTCAATAATTTACTTTAATGTCTAATAATTTCATTTTTTTTAAATTAAAAATCATATAACACATGGAGTTATTGTTAGACAACAAAGCAGTTGTTTTGCACTTGTTTATATGAAAGAAATATGTATTTTGAAAATTGATCTATTTTAAAATTTTATTTACATTTTTTTCCTTAATTTTTATTTAAAATTAACATTATTATATTAGTTCTAATATATTTGCTTTGTAATTAACCAATTATATACGCTTTAAGTTAATATATAGCTTTTAAAATTACAAATGAAATACAATGGTTTTAAAGATGGAAATAAAAATATTAGTAATATAGTACAAACCTCAAAAATATGTCCGGATTACATTGTGCCTGAACTGTGATCCAGACTGGGAAGAGGCGATGGTACGCAACTGATGTTCCGGCAGAGGAGGGTCCACATCTGCATCAGTCACAATCTCCAAAGGTATCCCATGTCTCACCGCGATGTTGTGAAAAATGCAACACAGAACAACGAGCTCACATACCTTGCCAGGCGCATACATAAGGGCTCCCCCAGACCGGTCCAGACAGCGGATCCTAAATTTTAAGAGGCAAAATGTCCGTTCAATGACCTGCCTGGTGGCCGTATGGCTGGCGTTGTACGCAAGCTCCTGCTCTGTGCTCGGGTTCAACAAGGGCGTCAGGAGAAAGGGCCTCTGAGGATACGCACTGTCACCTTTTATTTTAGAAAAAAATAAATAAAAAAAAATAACTATATTTGAAACATTTGACAGTATATGTAATTAACTAAACTCATAATTACATACCTAAGAGCCACGCATCACTACCACTGTTAGCATGCCTCTCCTCTAATCTTTGCCATATAGTGGATTGCCGCATTACAAAGGCATCATGACTGCTGCCTGGATACTTTGCAACCACATCACGAATGAGTAGGGATGAGTCACAAATCATTTGGACATTTATGGAGTGGAAACTCTTTCTTTTTAAAAAAAATAGAAGAGTTTCCACCCCTTGGGACCAATGCGACATGTGTCCCATCCACAGCCCCTATTACATGTGGGAAATCAGCAATGGTGGAAAATTGCTGCTTAATCTCCACAAAGGCTGCCTCATTCAATGGCATATGAATGAATTGGGACATGCGCAACAGAAATGCCCTCAAAACCGTGTCCAGAACAAGGCTGAAAGATGACTGGGACACTCCTGTTGCGCAACCCATGACCCGTTGGAATGAGCCTGTAGCTCAAAATTGTAGCACCGCCAGGAGTTTTGTAAGCGGTGAAATTGATGTACGTGACATGACATTAGAAGTCAGGTCACTCTGCACAAGTGCAAGAGTTTCCATGATGATATGTGGTGGCAAGCAATATATGCGCCTGACCTCATCATCAGTCACGTTAAAGAGGCTGACACGTGGCCTATAGATGCACTCACGAGTCCTCAGGTGATGAAAAGGACGCAGATGATGTTCCCTCCTCCGTGGCTGCTCCTCTTCCACAGCCGGATTACCCATTTCAGCTGCCAAAAACTATTTGAAAATGGATTTTAAAACAGTTTAATAATAAATAAATTGTAAAACATTTTTAAAAAAATTAAATGTTAATGTTTATTAAAAATATTGCATACATTTCATTTAAAAAAGGGAAAAAAACTGCATGAAAGGTTCTTACATATACACACACACAAACGAATAATTATGTAAGAAAAAAAAAAAAAATTAACTTACTACAGCAAGTTCATCAGCACGATCCATCTGTAGAAAAAAAAAAATTTTATATTAACATTGTGCATTTCCTCATAAGAAATAACACATGTGCATAGAAAAGAAGAAAATAAATAATAGCATATAATCCATAGTTTATAAACATGTGCATATCTAAAAAATATTTATAAATTTATAATTAGATATGTTTATTTTTAAAAATTAGAAAATATCTATTAAATATTTTCAAATATTTAAATATTTTATTTGTTACCTTATTAGAAGAGTAGTTTTGTTAATGTCAAAACAAAGTGAAAATTTGCAACCAGCAAAAGGGGTCAGCTAAAAGCTAAACAACAGCAAGCGATGAAAGCGATGTTAGAGGAACTAACATTTGACAACTATCTTCAGGTGTTGCTGCACTTAATTAATTGTGAAAAAATGTGATCATGGAACGTCCGGCGTATTATATGCGTATGACCACATCCTTAGTATTGATGCCGTTCCTCTGTAAGGTTACAAAAACCTACTCTAGGTATGTTCTTTTTACATTTTATATACGATTGCGATAGCGTTCTTGTGGATCTGGCGCCCATACGAAATTACGCCCATTCTGCTCATTTGCATGGATGGAAACTCCCTCTGTTACGAAAATTCACACCCATTGCGTAAATACAACGCATGATCGCTCTTGCTTAGGTCTGGATCAGGCGGCCGTCTGTACTACAGCTGTTGCACATGTGCAGATGATGAATTCTTGCTGATTTACGCTCCTGACCAGCGAAAGATCACTTGCGGGCGTAGGTCTGGATCAGGCCCATTGTAACATAGTTGATGAGGTTGAAAAAAAGACACCAGTCCATCAAGTGCAACCTATTATGTATTTCCTGTGATAACTATTTTTATAATTGAAATTTATCCAGATGAAGCAACTTCCAATCTGTTGCAATCTGTAAACAAAATAAAAAATCCCTGCTCACTCATGATGACAGTCCTGGCTCCACTACTGTCCTTTATTTAAATGAATGGTCCTGGTAACACTGGATGCCCTTTTCTGCTAAAAATGTATCTAACCCCTTCTTAAACATATCAGGTGAATCTGCCATTTCAACCTTTTCTGGCACTGATTTCCATATATTGACTGCCCTTACTGTAAAGAACCCTTTCCTTTGCTAGTTGTGAAACTTTCTCTTCTCTAACCTTAGTGGGTGACCCCGTGTCCTATGTACAGTCCTTGTGGTAAAAAGAGCCCATGCAAGTTCTCTGTATTGGCCCATGATATATTGTATATTGTAATCATATCTACTCTGAGACACCTCTTTTCTAAAGTAAGCATACCTAAACTGGCTAGTCGTTCCTTATAGCTCAATGACTTTTGTTGCCCTGCTCTGAACCCTTTCTGGTTTCAAAATGTCCTTTTTATGGAGTGGTACCCAGTACTGAACTCCGTATTCAAGATGAGGCCTTACCAATTATTTATATATATTGGCAAAATAACAGTCTTCTCTTGCATCTATGCCCTTTTTATGCATGCTAATACGTTATTGGCCCTTGCAGCTGTTCCTTGACATTGAGTACTATAGGTAAGTCTATTGTCCATGAGCACTCCCAAATCCTTCTCCATTAAAGATTCCCTTACATTTACGCCATTTAATTTATAGATTGCATGCTTGTTTTTCATCCCTAAATGCATAATCTTACATTTATTGTTAAACCTCATCTTCCATTTGGCCGCCCAATTCTCCAGTTTATTCAAGTCCCTCTGTAGAGAAGCTACATCTTGCTCAGATTCTATTACCTTACATAGTTTAGTGCCATCTGCAAAGATGGAAACTTTGCTCTCTAAACCATCACCGTGGTCATTAATAAATATATTAAAAAAAAGTGGTCCCAGAATGGAACCTTGAGGTACTGTACACCGCTTAAAACTTTTGACCAATTAGAAAATGTTCAATTTATCACAAGGTAGAAAATAAATGTGACTGGTGCCAAAAAATGAAAAATGTTTGGGTATAAATGTAGGTATAAATGGGTCTGGCTTCTAGATACTAGCAAATATATAAACATTTATTAAATACACAAATATAAAAACATTTTAGTATTCAGGCGATACAACACCCTAATTGACCAATACCCTGGCCAGAGGTAGAGGTGAAAAATTAAAAAACAACAGGATCCGAAGTGTAGGAGCTCAAAAGCAAAGTGAAGCAGTCTCTAGTATGTCACTCTCGGAAGACATAAATTGTGCAAGTGTGTGCAATAGATGGTAAGTACTTACTATGCAAGTCTGCCTTGATAGATTTAGTATACTCACAAGCGCTATTCATGCTTATAAGGTGGTGCAGGTAACTCTATCAGAGTTAATGGTGCCGATGGATCCAGCAACTATGAAAGATGTGCTGGGATGTGTACAGGTTGGCAAGTAACCGAGTCTGCTGTCGGTTTAATAGGAAAGGACTTCACACAGCAAAATAGATTGCACTTGGAGTGGCCACTGTAAAAATGAAGATGTTGTGGCAATTATTAGCCAATATTGTTGTACTGCATATGATCGGGTGCAGAGACTGATTGTATGCGGTTTTTTTTTTTACTTATATGGTTGTTGTACATATGTAATATATTTTTATTCACCTTTTTTATTTTTACTTATTTTTATTTATTTCTATGTACATTTTCTATAGGTTTGAGAATGCAATATTCAATTAATATTTGGGTATACATATTTGGCCATCTTAGCTGGTCAGGAGTGTATCCCTTTAAAAAAGGCATGTAAAATGTCTCCCTTGAACTGGTATAATGCCTGTTTTCTCATCTAGCTAATTTATTTATTTTCCAATTTTTGATTATTATAATATAACTGAAAATGTACCATCATTTTTTTTATGTATAACTTATATGTATTTAGATGACTGACTTCTTGATGCTATATTCAGTGAGTCCCATCAAAAAATACTCAGGTGCTGCATAATTAAGATCAATTAAATCCTTTTATAAACCGCACCTCTCAAGGACGAACTCACACTACTTTTCCCTCTGAAGAAATCACTTCAAGGTGATGAAACGCATAAGGGTGTTATTTTTCAGGCTGATAAATTGATATCCATCACCCTTTTAATCTACTGGCTCCGAGTGTGGTTGCGAGGCTCATTATTGGAACTCCTGTGCACAGATCTACCACCAATGTACTGGCGTTTCCAGCAATCATAGTGCCTATACGGTGAGAATCACCTGCCTTTCAACTGATCGGCTGGACTCAGAACTTTTAGCGTCACGCACAGATTTACCATCAGCATATCAGTGACTCTAGTACTGCATACCGACTATACGGCGAGGACCACCTGTCTGACAGTTAACTGTCTGGACCCACGGCAATAGTGTCTCATAATAGAGACGGACAGTGCAGACTATTGACCGCATGCACCCGATCATATGCAGTACAACAATATCGGCTAATAATTGCCACAACATCTTCATTTTCACAGCGGCCACTCCAAGTGCAATCTATTTTGCCTTGTGAAGTCCTTTCATATTAAACCGACAGCAGACTCGCTTACTCGCCAACCTGTACACATCCCAGCACATCTTTCATAGTTGCTGGATCCATCGGCACCATCAACTCTGATAGAGTTACCTGCACCACCTTATAAGCACGAAGAGCGCTTGTGAGAATACTTAATCTATCAAGGCAGACTCGCATAGTAAGTACTTACCATCTATTGGACACATTTGCACAATTTATGTCTTCCGAGAGTGAAATACTAGAGACTGCTTCACTTTGCTTTTGAGCTCCTACACTTTGGATCCTGTTGTTTTTTAATTATTCCCCTCTACCTGTGGCCAGGGTATTGGTCAATTAGGGTATTGTATCGCCTAAATACTAAAATGTTTTTATATTTGTGTATTTAATAAATGTTTATATATTTGCTAGTATCTAGAAGTCAGACCCATTTGTACCCAAACATTTTTCATTTTTTATTTTCTATTTTTCTGTTTATTTTGGCGCCAGTCACATTTATTTTCTACCTATATATATTTTTTTCCTTAACAAGCACCACATTTGTTTTGTGATAGGCTGCCTATCTGCTATATTTTAGGCGCTGGAATATTATTTTGGTTCCATTTATCACAACTCTCTGTTCCCTATTCTCCAACCAGTTTTTACCCAAGTAAAACGGTTGTTTCCTTGGGCTCCATTTACTAAGGTCGCTTTGGCCCAAATCGACCAAAATCCCGGGATTCACTAAAGCCAAAGTCCTGGGACTTTTGCCGTTTAAAAAATTGCCATGGCAAACATCAGCATGGTGTTTTTTTCAGTGTCAAACATAAAAATTGCTGCATTTACTAAGCGTCACTTAGTAAAATGTCCGGTAACTTGCTTGAAAAAAGCGCCATTTAAAAGCACCTGGTGTGTGTGTCGCTTTCATTGAAAATGACACACACTTTAGCTGAAAAATACATGTCAACATCTTTGACATGTGTTTTTCATATAAAAAATGTAAAACACAGCATGATATTAACACTTATCATGCAGGCGCTGATAGTACTAGAAGGCACAGCATGGCCATGTGTTTCTGGCCATGCTGTGCCTTCCAGTACTATAAGCGACAGCATGACAAGGGTTAATGCCATGGCACGATCTGGGCAATGTGTTACAAAAAAAAAAACTACAAAATAAACAAACATTACTTACTCTTTACATCCTACCATGCCACAACACACTCATGAAGTAAATAAGCTAACCCCCTTTGAATGTTATGTACTACACATGCCCACTATACTGAAAATGGTGTGACATTCTCGTATGAAATATTAAACACTGTACTTTTGCCCTATCAGTAAAGTATAGTACTGCATGTGGGCAAAGATCATGATGTATTGGTTTTTAAACTCCTTTAAAATTGTCCCCAAAATGTCTCTATTTATTTTATTGCTAGGTTAATGTAATCCTGCATCTCTAGTCCTTTACATGTAAACAAATGTCTGCTGCATGTTAAAGTGGAATAAAAAAAAAATGTACTTGCTTAACTCACCGTTAAGCTGTCATCTTTCTTGGGTAAGTTGCTAGCTGATCTGCGGCTGTTGCCTCATCTTCTTCTTAACATGGCGTTCTTGTCCTCTGTCTTCTGGGGTTCCATTGCTAATGACCATTCGGTCACTAGAGGTCCCCCTTTTATAGTCTCTATGACGTTATGAGCACAGACCCAGCACAGCAAGGAGGAGATTGAGCAGTATCGAGTAGATCCTGAGCATTGGGCACGGAGACATCAAGGATGCAGAAATACATTGCTGTTTCTTACAAGGTTGGTTAGAATAGTACTTTTTCCTTTATACATTTTCTTGCATTTTACTTATTGTTTTGACTGTGTCTATATCCTGTGTGGACATAGCAGGATTATTGGGACTCTACAGGGAGAACGACAGTAAAATGCTCCCAGCCAGTAAATGTTTTTTAACCAAGGTGAGCAATCTTGGACAAATGGTTCAGGTCCTCACTAATCATGTTAACCAAGAAGAAACCATTACTAATCTACAGGCTATGGCAGCTCCTGAACCTAACCTACCTGCTCTTGTCTCTGACATTAAAGTGAACCCCACTGACAGATTCTTAAGAGACAGGAGTTCATTTTTACTTTTCCAGGAAGTCTGTAAAATGTATTTTCAGCTACTACCCATCACTTCTGTAAATAAGAAGCAGCAAGTGGGTCTAATCTCTCTTCAGGGAGAGGCAAAACTTGAATCTTTGGTCTATACCCTGATGATTGGGCCCAAAAAACCGTCAACGCCTTTCTGACAGTCCTTAGGGTACTATATTATAACCCAAACCAGGTGTTCACGTCTGAATCTAAACTGTGGACCCTTTGTTGGGGCAGAAGGACAGCGAAGAATTATTGCACTGAATTCCACAGATGGATTCATGATTATAATGGTTTGTTCAGTTTCCAGTGGCTAAGTCTTTGTATACAAAGAAAAAAGATGAAAACAGAGAGATGATCCCACCTTAAAGGGAAACTATTACCGATGCACAAAAATCTCTTGTGTATAACTCTTGAATTAATACCGCAGAGTAGAATATAAAATAAATATTTTATTAATACTACATTAAAAATAAGAAATGGCAAAATACAAAAACTTAAATAATGTGAAAGAAAGACATCAAGACATACAGCAAAAAAGAAATTGCACAGTATCATTTTAAATCCATAAACACCGCTGTTAGACCCGACTATCTAGAGGACCAAAAATCTTTCCCTTCAGAAAGAAAATCTAGCGGCCTCACGGCCTGCACTTCTCCTCTTCCGAGGTAGTACTATGTCCCTTACCTAGCTGCCTAAGTGATGGGTCTTTACAAGCGGCAATCTCAGCGTTCTGGAGTTATACACAAGGGCACCCCCCCGGGTGCACAATGGGAAAGGTGCGGGACCCCGACACGTGTTTTGCCTGGTCGTTGGCTTTTTCAAGGAGTACAGAGTACTACTACTAAATTATCACTCCTTTTGTTTACACCTGGTGTGTCTACCCGGTTACATATCATTGTGAGATCTACAAAGAGGAATATCTTCTCTTCAATCCCATGTGTAATATCACTTATAAGAGATTGGATCCTAACTTATTGTAGGAGTTGTTTTTTTTCTGAACGATAGGATCAAAAAACACTCCATATTTTTACTGGGCCACATGCATGAGTGATACAGTACTAGTTTGAGCCAGGACAGAATTCTGGGTTCAGAGGATCCATCCTGGTGGGATGGGACAGAGCTGGAAGCAAAAGTATTTCTGCTCTGTGGTAGGGGGAGGTATGTAAATTGTACAGTAAGGTCTGACTTTAGCCCTTATGAACAATTCACATTTCAGCACCATCCCCATGTGAAATGTTAGGGTAGGGTCCTGGGAGCATAACTCCATACAAATGAGGGGAATAGCCTCCCCTCTCCCATACATAGTTTTGGATGTAGCAGAGAGCTGGCATTGAACCCAGCATCAACAGAGGTATGGATTTGGTCCAAAGTTATTAAATAGTACAGATCACTGGGGAACTCCACTGGTAAGTTTACCATCCCCAGTTGTAGTATAATTCGCCGCTCCAATTATATGTCTTTTGACAGATCACTCTGTGGCACTGAAACGATGAGTGTCGTCAGTTTTGATCAGTTTTGGGATAGATATTGTCATTCTTATGGCTGCTATCTCTATGAAAAGTCCAAAGGTGCCATTTAAGTTTTCCTGATGCTAACACTAACATCCCCTTCCTGCAACCTAACCTTAACCTATTGACCCTGAGGCTGTGTGACTTATGTGAGACATGGGGCCCGATTAACTAAACTTGATTTTGTATAACTCGCCAGAGATAGCATGAATTTACTAAAGTAAATCGCTGGAGATGAGGGTTAGTAAAACTCGCCATAGAAAAAATCGCTACAGCGAGTTTCAAATGACAGAGCATAGAAATCGCTGTATTTACTATACAGCAATTTTTAAAATCTCTGACAACTTGCCTCAAACTTTGGCAAGAAAATAGAGGTGGGTGTGAGTGTCGATCTCATAGAAATCGCCACTCACGCTGAGAAAATAACCCACCTGTCAAAAAAACAAAAACATTTAAAAACCCTTTTTAATACTTCAAATGGCTAACACGGCAACCAACTAGTACTAAAAGGCACAGCATGCCCTTGTATCATATGCAGCAGCATGCCAAGGGTTAATTGCATGCTGCTGCAACCATAATGTCCTCCTTTACTGTATAAAATACAATATAGGCCCTCCATAACATAATCTAAATGATATGGTCCCTCCGTAAGCACAATAAATGAATATGGCACCTCCGTTACACAATAGTATAGTATATTGCCCCTTAGTAAAACAATAGTATAGCATATGTTACCTCTGTCACCAAATAGTATAGTGGACTTCAGCTCCTACTCCTCTTCATCTTGCAGGCACAGGCAATCTTCTTCAGGGTCCCTCCGACTTTCCATGACTTTCCAATGTCATTCCAGGAGCCCTATTTATAATCTCTGCTGCAAGATCCCGTCTGAGGACCCTGAAAAAGAATGACATCATCGCCTGTCCCTGTAGTTAGTCATTGTAGCACAGAGCAAGTGGTTGTTTTTGATGCACCCCTTGGGCCTCATTTACTAAGGGGCGAGATAAATCGCCCCAAAAAATCGCGGGACATCGCTGATGTTTGGCTGGTGTTTTGACATCGCCAGGACATCGTTTAAAAAAAAATCACCATATTTACAAAGGGGCAATTTTCCCAGCGATTTTCAATCTCCACCGATGTCTGGCGATTTTTAACGCCTTTATTGCGGCAAATGAACCCTTTCAAAATCGCGGGACATCGCAGAAGATTTTTTTTTTTTACGTTTGAATAAATAAAAAAGCCTTTACACTACTTAAAATGACTGCCGCTGCATGCAATTAACCCTTGGCATGCTTCGGCATATAGTACTGTATGGCACAGCATGCCCTATTATAGCACCATATGCGGTAGCATACCAAGAGTCAATTGCATGCTGCCGCAGCCATAATATCCTTCGTTGCTGTATAAAACAAAATATAGGCTGCCACCAACAAGGTTTTGAACAGCATACAAACTTTTTACTTCACTACACAAATCTATCATAATATGCTTTATTAGGAATATCATAAACTCACAATGATCTCTCCTGTTACCATTATGTAGCATTTAAAAACCAAGCTTATCTGATATGTGAACTTATAAAAACAGAAACACATGAACTTATTAATTGATGTTTTTATGAAAACATCTTGTTGTATATGTTGTATGCAAATAATTTCTTATAAAATAAAAGGGTGAAAATGCAGCGTTTCACTTATGCAGAGGACACTTTCTATGCTGGGACTAGCAAGAGGCTTGGTGCATTTCCTCTGTACTCAGATTGAAGAATACTATATTCTCATGTCACACATTTTAAAGCCGCTGTCAGCTCTACACAAGGTCAGACTGATCTTACTGATCAGACTGATCTTATTACCAACTTTCAGGACAGGTTTGTAGTTTTTACAACTGAATACACACGTATACGTATACCCTTATTGATATTGACTCTTACTGAACACATTTCTGCAATAAATTTCAGGCCATAGCAATAAAAAGAGATGCCAGGCCAGGGCAATAAAATGTTACTTAATATATCTAACATACTACTTTATGTAGAAGATATTAAATCTTATCATAAATTACAGTTTGTTCATGTTTTTTTTATCAATTTCCCTACTATTGTTGTTAGGTTAACTGCTTCTTTGCTATTTTCCTGTCTTTTGGAATTACTTCTGTTACTGGTGACTTGTTGAATGATTTGGTTAATGATTTTACCAGCACCCCTTTAGGCTAATTTAATGTCCTAGTACATATCCAACATGGTCCCATTGATATACACCCACTTTCAGCTTAGAAAGTTCTTATAATACCTGATCCCCAGTAAAAGGACTTGTAATTGTCTATTTTGTAACAATTGTCTTCTTATTCATATATGGTCTCTTCACCTCTCATTCCTTTGTAAGTATTGAACAAAAAGATTTGTGAAGATGATCTAGCATAGCCCTGTCAAAAAGAGACTTTCCAATTTGAGTCTTACTTTACTCTCTTTAGTTTTAAGCTTTTGATTTATATACCTACAAAATCTTTTATTCTCTCTTTGTACTGAGTAGGCCAGATTTTCCTCACCTTTTGCCCTGATAACCTTCTTAGCCAGATACCTCTCCTTGTCATCATTATTCTGAGTTTGCTTATAACTCCTAAAGGCCATTTTTTCTTTAGCTATCACTATACTTTCTATCTATTTTGTAAACCATATTGGCTTATTTTTACTGAGGCTTTTGCCTAACCTTTCTGATATAATGGTCTGTTGCTATTAATAATGTTTTTTTTATTTTATTTTTTATTTCCCACTTTGCTCCTGCACTAAGTTCAGGTGCCTCCTAAAACCTAAAACTTAATTTGTGTGGTACACATCGCTGTCTGTTTTTATATTAAACTATTACTGCATGATGATCACTTGATCCTAGGTTCTCACTAATATTTAAGTATATCCATTCTTTAGATAAACAAAGCATTGCAGCTAAGCAGTGTGCAGCTCCTATTATCAGCCCGATCCTTCAATTATCGTGGATCGGGCCAAAGATTGATCTAGTTAATGGCCAGGATAAATTTTTAAAATGTCCAATAAACGCACCAGAAATGCTCTGGTACAATTATTAGATCTTTTAACTTGCTTGTTTTAAATCGGGCACTAGCGTCCGATAATTTAAGGGAGCCAATCAGCTTATTGAATTGCTCCCTATTCTTTTAGTGTTCCCTCCCTCCACAGTGCAGCAGATCTATGTATTGTGCTGCTTTGACACCTTTTAATTATACTTCAAAGGTGTCAGAACAGCATAATACACAACTTAATACATACTCCACAAAGCACGGCTTTGGCTGATCCTTGTCTCTACTACTCACTGCACTGGCTGCTGCTGCAGATCTATGTATAATGCTGCTATGACACATTTGAAGAATTCTGCAGCAGCCCTTGGTGTACAATCCATACTTGGTGAGATCAATGGTCAAGTTCAACAACAACAAATGTCTGCATTGTAGCCTTTGGCAACAACTTCTACAGAAAGCACTCAGGCCACCACAATCCAAAGTTCTGAGCCTAATACTCCCCCTAGATGTGGCCCACATACGAGGGGTGGGCCAGTGAGAAAATCATTAAGAAAGCATAAAAAAATGTTTGTGTCAAATTTATGGTACATTTTCAAATTTTGTTTACATTACAATAATGTACATGTTATGTTCATTTGGGAACCTTTGAAAGTTTAAATAGTAAAAAAATGTAATTGATATTTTATAAACAACAATATTTAATAAGTACAAGCATGTATGTGTTGTTGCACTATATAGACTTCTAAATAGTACATCATTGGGAAATATTACTTTTTAATATATATTTTTAGACCATGGAGTATTTAAACTTAAAAATTCCTAATTACAGAATCCTTTATCTGCATCCCCACCTCTGTAGTCTGCACCTCAGGTGATGGAATAAAGACCCCTGCTTGCTCACTGTCTACTTCCATAATTTCTAAGTAAGGTTGTTGTAAATTATAAAGCAGACAGCAATCCAGCACAATATCAGCCACCTTTGCAGGTGAGTAGAGGAACATACCTCCAGATTTATCAAGGCACCTGAACCTGGTTTTTTATAGGCCAAATGTACATTCTATCACACCTCTAGTGGCTATGGGGCAAATCCTAAAGTATGTACAACAGGGGAATTACGATCTGCAAGATCCAATCTTGGAGATTGGGGAGTGCACAGGGCTATAAGGCGCCCGAAGATCAGGATCTGGGCCTATGTGTGCAACAATGTATCTGTGCTGTGCAGCAGTCTGAGAATGCAGCAGAGGAGTAAGCAGCCAGGAGCGACACCCATATCCTGAGTGACCTGTCAATATATAAAAAAAAAGAAAATTTAAAACATAAAAACACACGTGGAATAGCATTAATAGTATTAGTGACTCATGATCTACAACTCCATATGCAAGGGAAGATTGGAGTCCTTTTAGCTGTTTTTATCTCCGTGGAATCTCAGCACTAACTTGTCAGACAGAGTAGGGTGTGATACTGCATGGTAGTGGGAAGTGCTGGCCATGAGGCCGCTAGTTTCCATCTGCAGGGAATCCTATTTCATTGTAGATAGGGTGCTGAGCTCTCAGTATGTTTTACTATTTGTTTATGTATAAATTGTGCAATATTACATGTATTCCACATAACTGAGAATGTTATATATGTTTTACGGTTTTTGCTTTTTTTTAAATGTTTGCATTAAAGATTTGTTTTTAATTATCTCCAGGCTATGTCTCTCTTATCAATATAGAATATGCACTATTTAAGTTTCCATCTAAACACACATACATGTGAGTTCTTTTTCTTTTTGGTTTTCCTATAACCTTATTCTGCACAATCTGTAACTCCAACCTGCTAATCCTACCCAGCATAATTTGCATATGTACTCCCACAAAGACAGTCAAACTACTAGGGAATTGTTGCTAACAACCTTTCTGTCCGCCCAATATCACCTCACAAATCCAATCTATTACTGAGGGGACTTAAATTTGCCCCCTCAGTAAAACCAAATATGTTCAATCTATATGTTGACTTAAATAAGTTTACCCATGACCTGTGTTGAAAGAAACACTTTGCTATTAATAACAAAAACCAACCAGCTGAAACACTCCAATCGCTTCCCCTCCTGGAAAAATCAGATCTGCTTGATTTAGAAACACTAGAGAACATAGAAAAAGAAAACAACTCTTTATTCCTCTGTGAAACTGATGATACCAATATACAACCTCACCCATGTCTAAAGAAGAAATTGGAGTTTTATCCGTTTAAATATAAATGTGAATAAATAGAGGTTTTCTATCAGTCCACTCTTAGAGACCTGAAAAATTTATGTGAGAAAGCATCTAGTGATAGAGTTAGAGATAACCTCCTACCAGTAGAAAGAACAGCCTTAAAAACACTCCTTAAAGATCAAACAATCATTATAAAATCCGCCGAAAAAGGTGGGGGAGTTGTATTAAATAAAGCTGATTACA
Source organism: Limnodynastes dumerilii (assembly GCA_011038615.1). Taxonomy (NCBI): domain Eukaryota; kingdom Metazoa; phylum Chordata; class Amphibia; order Anura; family Limnodynastidae; genus Limnodynastes; species Limnodynastes dumerilii. The sequence continues at coordinate 52,146 of WWET01004539.1, read as the reverse complement.
TCCAAGAGTGTCTTAGACAACTTCAAAATACAGATTTCTACATACTCTTGCAAACAAACCCTTCAGATTAATTTAAGATTAAATACCATAAATGGTTTAAAAATGCTATAGATCAGGGAATTATTGTCAAAGACACCTGGAGTTTCCTCACAGTTCCCTATCCTGTCACCCCCACAATCTACTGTCTCCCCAAGATTCACAATTCACTCACCGCACCTCCTGGTAGACCTATAATTTCGGGTATTGGGGCACTCACAGGTAACCTTTCACATTTTGTAGACACAATCCTCCAACCGTATGTAGCTAAATTGAAGTCTCACAACGTCATTTTTGAGGGTGGTCGACGACATCGATTGACGGTCAGACTACAGCCTTCTCACGTGTGATATTGAATCTCTATATAGAAAAATCCCACATGGGAAGCGTGTTAATTTCCACCATTTCCTGCAGATACCAGCCTATCACCTTAATTCCGTCAATTTGTAATAGAGGCCATTTCCTTTATTTTACATCATAATTCCTTCACATTTCACAACCATCACTACCTTCAATGCAAAGGCACAGCTATGGGGACCAGTTTCGCCCCGAGTTACACAAACCTATATATGGGTAATTTTGAAGAACATTTAGCAAAGCGCATTCAGGGTGATCCTGGTCACCTATAGACGCTATTGATGATTTATTTTTTGTTTGGCACAGTGATGGGGACTCCATTTCACAATTTATTTCTCACCTGAACAAAAATAATTATGGCTTAATGTTTACTCACACAGCTCACCCTTCAGTTATAAACTACCTAGATGTCACTGTCAATATAAAAGAAAATCAAGTTACAACCAGTAACTACTACAAGGAGGTTAACTCTTTTCTACATTACCATAGTCGCCATGCTAATCCTTGGAGGAAAAACATTCCTCTGGGACAGTTTCTGCGAATCCACAGAAACTGTTCCACAAAGGAAGTCTTTCTACAACAGAGCAAAATACTCAAAGAAAATTAAAACTAAATTATCCATATAATTTAATTGAGAAAGCATTTCAGGAGGCACTAATCAGAGACAGAGGTTCCTTTCTAAATAATGAACACAAAAAATTTGATACATCCTTATCAAAACTATCTTTTGTTACTCAATACAATTCATATGCACCACAAATTAGAAAAATCATTCGTCAGAACTTCCTAATCCTTCAGTTAGATCATACCTTTAGCGATATTCATGATTTAGCCCCCAAAATAGTTTTTAGAAAAGCAAAAAATCTGAAAGACCACCTTGTACACAGTCAATTGAGAATAGGAGGAGATAATATAAGTACTAACAACGATAATAAAATTACCTGGTTACCACCTAAATCTATGTTTTTTGGGGATGCAACTGGAAAGGTTGCTACACTTGTACACATGCAAATAAGAAACGAGACACCTTTCTGACATCAGACAAAAAAGAAACCTTCACAGTTATCTAATTTCTTGTCAATGCGGTGCCCTATATATAGGCAGAACCATAAGAACTGTTAATACGAGGTTCTTGGAACATCGCCGTTATGTCATTAAACATCACATGTTCATCAAGAACACAAAGCTATTGAACAGGTTGCAAAAACACCCAGATGAGGAGACAGATTTAGCCTTCTGGCAAAAAGGGAGTTTTTTTGGGATATTCCGCTTAGACACCCTCTTCTGCATAAGGATTAAACGAGCGTATCAAACTTAATTGCTTTTAATTTTGGTACCCCCTATCTGCTTCTATCTAACCTATCTGAGTTTTATCTGTAAGAATATAATTCATGTCTAAATATCAAATATTTTGTAGCTCAAGTGGGATGACTACCTCTAGCTGATGATCAGCAGATTAATTTTATTTCTAAAACTTAACTCTGAAGTTATAATAATAATTATTACTAAATGACCTATCAAAATAACCTTTCTGCTATATTGTTCTCTCTCCACATAAGAGGATTGCCTTGCATAGATATCAACATCTCTTTCATATTATTATATTGTTAATAATGTCTTTTTTAATTTTAATTTTAGTTTGATTTTAATTTATTGTTATTATTGATACCACCCTTCTACTCTAAAAGTATATATTTATCTTAATGAATTTAGTAATCTATATTGCTGTGAATTTAGGAATATTACTTTTCCCTGCTTTATAATTATATTACACACATTAGGGGGTTTATCACATTAAACACTGAAAGAACTTAATTAATTGAAGAAGGAGAAGGACTTATAAGCTCAGTACTCTTTGATGAAATCCTCTTGAAGGAAGAAAAGCGTCAGAGGACAGCACCACTATTACCATCCTTCTAAAACATTTGATACCTTCATTTACAACCATTCATATGATTCAACACCTCATACTTTACAATCTACATTTACATGAACTGATTTGAGTTAATATCGCTGAATCCAACTTGCATATCCACAGAGCGAAGTAAACAGCGACTACCACTAACGACGGCCAGCTGAGACATCAGCATCTGTATCAACCGTGGCTGCATCTGCGGCTCCATGCTCCGGCAAATATTGCAACCTATGAGCCGTGACTTCCCCAACTCAAAAAAAAATCTTCTCATAATACCGACATGGCAGTTCTATGACCTCGGTCTGACGGGATACCTTGCCAGCCAAACTACAAAATCCCGCTGGCTGTTCTCATTGCGGTTCTATGACCTCCTTCTGATGGGTTGTTTAATATAGGATTTGGATGTTCCATTTTGTAGCTGCATTGAGAATGCACCTTGTTTTTTTTCTTTTTTGTAAGACTATTATTTATTGAATATTTACAGAATCTTACTTTTTGTGTTTGGAAAAATTAATTTGCTTTAAAAATGTATAAATTATATGATATCTTCCCTGTAATAAGAATTAAGAGCATGCATATTTTTTATGTCTAATACACAGTAATATAATTTTTCTAGTTAAATTTCAGTTCACTACTGGACAAATTATTATTATTATAAGGTGTTCTTTATCAAATCAGCTGTCTTATTAATATGAGCAATACAAGAATATAATTACAATGTGTCTAAGAGGGTGAGGTACAAGATCTATGATTATATTATATTGAAATCTTATTATGGATATTAACAAAAATCTAAAATCTTAATGACATGTCAAAAAGAATTTCCATATAAATTATATATTACATTTTCATTCTGTGAATGGAAGTAACACAAAAACAAAACACCTTGACCAGGAAAAAACAAAAGTATATTTAAATATGTGTGCAGCTATGGTTATGCTTTTTTGAAAGACCCTAAATTACTTATTTTCCAAAATATTTGGATATTTAGATACAAAATTTTATTTGACCTGTTGTTTAATCTTCTTACCTCAGTATATAAATATCACAATATATTATATGCAAATCTTTTTGAAACCAATATTTTTCAATGCACAAATATGGTGCCACCACAAAAAAGTCTGATAAAGAAAATTATACTTCTGCAAATATCAAGTAACTATTTTAAGTGACTTTTTTCTATTTATTGAAGTTTCTCCTCTAATGCATGAATGGGTAAATCTTCAAATTATTTTGATATGCCTATTTCTCTGGGAACTTTGGGCCTGATCCAGACCTACGCCGATGCGCTGTGCTTACTAAAGCATCCACTCTCCCCAACACTCCCCCTGTGCGGGCATATTTCCCAAGGCTACCCTAACTTCAGCCGGCGTAAGCAATGGGTAATACGCTCGCACACGAGCGTACTTCTGCTAAGCCCTCCCACCCTCCCTCATTAAACTACCTCCCTCCGCCCACCTACACTAACCTTAACGAAGGGACCTAGGGGGACACCCCCTCCAGCGTCCCTATGCTGTTCCTACGGACGCCCGATCGTTGATCGGGCATTGCCGTAGCTACGCCGGGCAACATCTGCGAAAGAAAGATCTGTCTCTTTTATAGAAGTATTCAAAGCTTGTAATCTACAATTGGATATAATTATACTTTTTGTGTTTTTAAAACAAAAACCTATTGTGAGCATCAACTTGTTCTGTACTTTTTCAATAATTTAAACTTTCTTTCAACTTTTTATTTAAACTAACTACAACATATGGGTTGATGTCTTAAAGGTCATTGTTTAAGAATTCTGGTGGATTTTTTCCCCTTCTTCCTTTTTGTACCTAATAGTAGGCAATTATGATACATAAGCATTAGTATTTTCCTGTTTAACCCAGAAAGTAAAAAAGCTTATATTCTCCAAATTCCATTATATCCCAAACTTATATTTGCGTCAAGAACGATTATCCACAAGAAATAAAATTTCAGGATAAATAATTTTGAACTCATATTGATGTAAAGCAAAAAATCCTTACCTAATAGAAATCAGTGTAATAGGATAGTGTTACATCCCCTGATGCATGCCTGTGCCTGTGTCATCCTGCTCTAAGCGCCAATGCAGGCTCCCAGGCGCACACTCAGAGAGGGTTGTCTATTTTTTCTGTACAACTTCTTCATGGATGAGGTCAGCCAATCAAGTGTGAGGACAGCAGATCCTATGTTAGAACTGGCAGTGTCAATTTAACACTGCCGGTTATAGCATCTGGTTATTTCCAGCCTGTGATCTGTTCTTCTTATATTTTAGTGCCTTGTGCCATTTATTGTGATTTTTGAGTGCCCTCTTTATTCATACTCTGTGCGTAGTTCTCCCAGTGTATCCTCTGCTCGCCTGTGTGTTCACTCCCTTTGGTTCTATCCTCATCTTACCTCTGTGCTCTTTCCCCCTTAGGGGGAGTCTGGGTGCGTTTGTTATTTGAGATCCCCTGTCCGTCTGGTCCGTCATCTTCCTTGGTCATCCTCTCTGGTTTGTCAGGACTTGCCCCTTCTAGTTCCTCTCATCCCGCTGTCCTACCTTCTACTTTCTTCTCCTCTCTTATTGTTCCTACTATCCATCCTAAAAAGTGGATTAATTTACTGCAACCCTTTGTTGTCTATACTACATCAAAGATCATACTCATGCAATCATCTTTAAATTCAGTCACAAATTTTCCCGCTTATTTAACTGTGTGTGTTGTGACACCATGTCAAAAGCCTAACTGAGGTCTAGATAAGCTACAACTCCCCCTTCATCTATCCATTTATAATTTAGATGTGACACCCAGTAAAAAAGTCAGTAATATTTTTTACATGATCTTCTACCAGTGAAACCATGGGAATGCTGTAGGTTGATGTATTTAAGATATTCCTTTAACAGTGTTTCCATCAATTTCCCCACTACTAATGTAAGGTTCATTGGCTGGTAGGACTACATTTGCTAGTTTCCAGTCTTCTGGAATTTTGTTCCAGCTTTGAAACATTCTTCTCAGTGAAACAACTTGTAATTACTTCACTTTTATCAACAGCAATGGAGGATAACTCTGGATCTGGCCCTATGTCTGTGCTTGATGCACACTATTTGCTTTTTTTACAATACTATATATAAAATGATTTACACACCTAGGGCCGGATCCAGACCTGCACCAGACAGGTCACTTATTCATGCAAGGTGCGTAAGTGGCCTGTTTTGACTGGATGCGTCCTCCAGATGTTATGCTAGGGTTACCATAGTAACCCTAGCGTTCCAAAAATCATACGTAACTATTGTTCTGTATGCAACATTTGAATACAAATGGGCTGTGCTTCCCCTCCGCCTGCTAAAGTGGGCGGGGGGAAGCAGGCAAAAACTACAGTATGGGAGGGGGCTCCCACACTTGTGCGGAAAAGCGGTCAGACAACGTATCTGGATCCAGCCCCTGCACACTATTTACCGGCAGATCTGTGATTTTCTGCTCTAAAATCCTCTGCTCCAACTAAAATTTTTATATTTGTATTTACAAAATGAAGTCATAGAGTGACTTCAAAAAAAGGGCCACTTTCCAGATATGCACACCAGAAGTAAAACATAACATTTATTCTCTTTGATTAAATAGTGAAAAATATATAGACAAATATAAAAAACATTCATTCAAAAAATGTGTATATACATATAACCCACGGACTAAATAAACAATTGCTGCAACCAAAATATCCAAAATCCATTAAAGTTATGGTCAGTTCATTGCCTTCCAAAAAATCAGTACAAAATGAGTTGCAAATAGCAGCTATTGGCAGAGGGAACAAGCAGGTTCTTTGTTAACCCTATGCTGGAAAATAACAACAAAAAATAATAAAGCCACCTCACGGCAGTGCTTCGTTCCCAAGGGAGCCCTATGGAACCTTGTGCTATTACAGTGACCGATATGTGGAACAATCTTACCAGTGTCACGGAGAGGCATAAGACTGAAAGGCATGAAGCAAGAGTGTTCAGCGTCCATGTGGGTAGTTGCCAACGCGCATTTCGCCAATGGCTGTCTCAAGTCTAACACATCATAGGATCAGACAGGTTGTTTATACTCTGGTCTGCCAATCATAATTGACATGGGCGTGTTGCCAAAATGTAAGGTGTTCATTGTTGTTACACAACTGCCACAGGAAAGTAAAAATGTGTCAAATAGCAAGTTGTAGGATGGACTGATATTGTAATATTCAAAAGAAACTAAGTAATGTGGAGACAGAGTAATGGATGATAGAGATTGTTACATAATAATTAAAGCAACATGGGCCTGATCCAGAGCTATGCTGACCCACTGGGCGTAAGTACAAAATATGCCCGGCGCATGCGCAGAACGGCATTTCTGCCGTTCTTACACAGCAAAGCGCGTCCTAACTCTGGATCAGGCCCCATGAAACTAAATACAGCCCAATCTGAAAATAAGTTTTCCTAATCACTTGATGGCAGCATAGACCTTGGGTTATCTCCTCTGGGCGGGAGCCAGCACAGGAAAAAAGAAAGACACCCCTGGATGTATAAATAGGTCCCTCCTCCTCTCTATGGTGTCTTTAATTTTTCCTTTGGATAGGAGCCAGGCATTTATACATTTCTTCCTAGAAGAAGAAAGGTGTGTGACGAGCGCAAATACGAGACTCCAGAAGGAGCCTCTTTCTATCTATTACAGAAAAGAATATTTGAACCACCGAACGATATATGTAAAGACTTCCTTAATTTGGAGTCACTCATGAAAGATGAAGTTAAACAATGGTGGGATATTGTATTCCTCAATAAATATATAGAGGCAAATAAAATTCCCAGGGGTCTACGTCTCTATAAAGATCTAGCTATTGTAGACGAGCCTGAACTACAAAAGGAGTGGCTCCAAATTTTGGATGCCTGCTCAATTACTCTAATGAGGAGATTAATTAAATATAGGGAACATAAGTTAGAGGAATTAATAGGTGAAATAGATATTGTTAAGGATAAATTAAAGAATCATCAGGATTCTTCAGAATTTAAAGAGAGAGACACTTTGTTGAATAAATATATACTAAAATTTGAAAATGAAGTAAGAGATACTAAAGTGGATAAATTTCAAAGAGATGTGTATGATTACACACATAATCAGGTCAGAAGTTATAATAAGAAGGGATATAAAAACCGGTATCCACAACATGAAAATATGAACAAGAAACATTTTCTCAAAAATCAAACAATTAATAGTAGAAATAAAAAAAAGTGGAGAAGAAAGAAAGGATAACACTCCGAAAAGATATAATGGCAACTATACCAAAGGTGATAAAGATAAAATGTTTGCCACCAATAGTCATAATGTCAAATATCAGAGCTATGAAAATAAAAATAGAAACAGGAGTGTAAATGAAAAGGAACATACAAATAGAAATGATAAAAACAATAAGGGAAATTTTGATCCTGAAAATAAATTTCACCATAGTAAAAAAGAAAAAACAGGTGATGCAAATGCTGTGGTGGAGTTTAGATCTGTGAATGGTAATTTAGAGTCTGAAAGCGCGAGACCAGTTGAAATTCTGATCTCCCCCTGTTTAGACTCGGGTGCTATACCCAAGGTACCACTACCCTACCACACTACTGATACAAGATCAAAAACCAAAGAACATGTTAATTTTTTAGAGAGTGCGAGGGGTCCGAATTTGGTATTATTCAACCATTACGAGCCCCTCTCACAGAGCACATACAAAAGACACCGCGAGCACGAGGAAGAAGAGGAGGAGTCAGAGTCCAAAAGAACAAACTAGGGACAAACATCTCAAGTCAATGTAAAGCGATTTTTAATCTCACGGACCGTATATTGACCCCCTCAGAGAGTAATCTTCTCTCAAAAGGGCTTAATTTTGCCCCCGATACTAACCCGAACCTATATGACCTCTTTATTGAACTAAATAGGTTTATTCGCACTTTATGCAGAAAAAGACATTTCTCGTGTAAAAATTTCAATAAAAACAATAAATATAAAAACACAGACTCCAACACAGATTTTAATCCCATATTGCTAGATACCAATGAAATTAGAGGAATTACAGATGGAAAGTGGTCAACCTGAACACACAATAGATCTTTTTGATATCAATGGATCCAATCATTCACAGATCAATAGGGCTAAATTTAAGAGGAAATCTCAATTTTTTCCTATACAGCAAAAAAGTACTTCCATACAGATATTTTACAAAAAGACTCTTGATGAATTTAGAAAGCTATGTACAGGGAAACAAACTTATCGTGTTAATAATCTTACTGCCCAGGAGAAATTAGCCCTTAAGTCACTCAGAGATGATCCCTCCCTTGTCATCAAGCCTGCTGACAAGGGAGGGGGAATTGTTCTTCTGAGTAGGGAACAATATATTGCGGAGGCTCTTAGGCAGCTTAAGGATGATATGTATTATGAAGTTTTAGATAAGGACCCTACCTCCATATTCCTCTCAGAATTAGAGATTCGTCTTAATTTGGCTCTTGGGGATTACACGATTACCAAAGATGAGTATAATTTTCTTTTCAATAAATTTCCTATTACCCCAATTCTTTATTTACTTCCCAAAATTCATAAATCCCTCACTGATCCACCGGGCCGTCCTATTATTTCCGGTGTTGGGTCCTTAACTTCTAATCTTTCTTTTTTTGTCGATCACTTTCTTCAGAAGCACGTAGTCTCTCAGAGAGCCTACATCAGAGATACCATTCATCTTGTTAGCAAATTATCTCATATACAGTGGCAACCTCAATTTTTATTTATGACACTTGATGTTTCATCACTTTATACAAACATTCCCCATGCAAAAGGGGTTCGCATTATTTCCGAATTTTTATCTACTGATGAGGATATCCCTGAGAGACTGCGTGCTTTTATCACTGAGTCTATTTCTTTTATTTTATCTCACAATTATTTCTTTTTCAATGGTGTTTATTATTTACAGCGCCTTGGAACGGCCATGGGCACTAGGTTCGCGCCTAGCTTCGCCAATCTTTATATGGCGGAATTTGAAAATTTATACATCTGGGAAGGTCCCTTTAGCGCGAACCTGGTGTTCTATGGCCGTTACATAGACGACCTTATATTTATTTGGGATGGAGGTTTATCTTTAGCTATGGAGTTTATCACGTTTCTTAACACCAATTCATTTAATCTCAAATTCACATCTCAGATTCACGCAGATCACATTGATTTCTTAGATATCACTATTTTTTCTGAAAATTCACAAATTCTCACCAAAAACTATAAGAAAACTGTGGATACATGTAATTACCTACAATATACCAGTGGTCACTATAAACCCTGGCTTAATAATATCCCCAAGAGCCAAATGTGTAGAATCAGGCGAAACTGTTCAAAATTTTCTGATTTTGATGAACAGTCCAAAGATATGGGCTTGGAATTTCAAAAACGGGGTTATCCTAGCTTAACAGGGGGTAAGAGTTTCAGGAACCCAAACCCTATAGTTATTACCACAGATGCAATTGCCAGGGGTTGGGGCGCATTATGCCAGTCTCAGGTAGCACAGGGGACCTGGGATGATACCATGAGATCAAGTCATTCAAACTTAAGAGAATTAAGAGCTGTCAAAGAAGCTTGTTTAACTTTTCAATCTTTTATCTCACAGAAACCAGTTCTAATAAAAACCGACAACAAAGCAGTGGTCGCCTACGTCAACCGACAAGGAGGCACAAAAAGCTTATGTTGGAAGCCAAGTCTCTACTATGCTGGGCAGAAGAAAAGGTAACAGATATCACTGCAGTGTACATTGCGGGGAACATAAACACAGTAGCAGATCAATTAAGTCGCCAGGACCTGTTGCCAGGAGAGTGGGAACTCAATCAGACCATTTTCAATATGATAACAAACAAGTGGGGTTGGCCAGAGGTGGATATCATGGCAACAGTAAACAACAGGAAAGTGAAAACATTTTATTCAAGATTCCGGGAGAGAGAGTCCGCAGCAGCAGACACCCTGTCAATAGAATGGAGATTCCATCTCGGGTATGTGTTTCCACTCATCTCCATGATACAGCGAGTTCTAAGCAAAATCAAGAACAGTCAAGTATATTGCATTATAATTCTGCCATTTTGGCCAAGGAGAGCTTGGTTTCCACAAGTTCTCAAATTAGCCATAGAAGGACCATGGTATCTGCATCCGTTCCCGGGGCTTCTACTTCAGGGACCAGTAGAGCATCCAGCTCCAGAAACGTTAAAACTGACGGCTTGGCTGCTGCGGCTTGGCTGCTGAAATCGCCAGCCTCCAAAGACAGGGATTTTCTGCAAAAGTAGTGCAAACCCTGCTCAAAGCTAGAAAACCCGTAACGTCAAAAATATATCACAGAGTGTGGAATATATATCAGATGTGGTGTGCAGACAACAACTATGAGACTTTACCAGTATCAATTAGTAGAATTCTTGAATTTCTACAAGGTGGTTTCGACAAAGGACTGGCAGTGAGTACCATCAAGGTACATATCTCAGCTCTCAGTGCAATATTAGACCTGGAACTAGCCAACAACAAATATAAAAGACCGTTTGTTCAGGCAATTATGCGTATTAGGCCTTTAAGACGTCAACCTGTGCCTAAATGGGATCTCAACACAGTGCTTAATGTACTAACAGAACATCCTCTTGAGCCAATCGAAGACATTTCCCTTAAACTTCTGTCTTGGAAGACAGCATTTTTAGATAGTGAATAGAATAGATAGTAATTAATACCACACAACACCACAAGCTGAGTATTGGAAATGTCTCATGTGGAAAGCACAATAACCAATGCTGTAAGGAGGTTACCCGACAACTGAAGGGAGATGGAATAGTCCTCCTGAATAATGAATAGATCACGAATGGATGATAGTTTGCTGCCGGGTGGCCAGCCCAGAGTTAAATCGTGCTCTGATAACAGAAGAGTATATTCAAACAGCATTCCACTGATGTATTGTACAAAGGGACTGAAAGTGCCGGACCCATCGTCCGAATCGGGAGACGACCATCAGGGTACGTACTGCGCGCACAGGACAGCGGCTCCAATAGACACCAGCGAGTGTCCCAATATTCAACAAAAATCCTTAGGGTAATCAAATCAGCAGGAGTTGAAGGTCCTGCTTCAACCCCTGTTATCATCCATTCGTGATCTATTCATTACTCAGGAGGACTATTCCATATCCCTTCAGTTGTCGGGTAACCTCCTGTTTTTTGCTTCTTGCTCCCTTTACAGCATTGGTTATTGTGCTTTCCACATGAGACATTCCCAATACTCAGCTTGTGGTGTTGTGTGGTATTAATTACTATCTATTCAGTTGTTGCCATTTAAAGCGGTACCTTTAAGACATTTTATTGTCGCTTGAATTGTTTGTTTTCTGTTTATATGTCTTAATTTTATATATAATAAATTGGTAAATTGTACACTGGTGTTGTCAATTCAACCATCACAGTTATATATGATTTATACCCTGATTACAGCGCTGTTGCTTTTTGTTATATTATTTCCATTGTAATATGAGTCCCTACTTCAAACATCTCCTATGTTTAAACTACGAGGGTCCGTTTCTTATAGTTCTATGTATAAATAAATGAACAGGGATCTTCTAGTATGAACTCACGTGACTCCCGTCTTTTGTTTGGGTCCATATCCTAGCTACAATCGGCAGACTTTCCGTAAATGAATTTATAATAAAACTGGTCGGTATGTGGATTATTCCAAGGTACAATTTCCCCAGGGTTCCCACCTATATTACCCAATCAGTAAACGAACGGAGATTTTCTATTGTATTTTCATATGACTTCCATCTATTTAGTTTGAGTCCGTATCCTAACTCCAATCGGCCTGCTTTCCCCAGAGGAATTAACAATGAAACTGATCGGTGGGTGGATTATATTAAAGTCTAATACTCCCAGGACTTCTACAATTTGGTTTATGGGAACACTAAAATAACACATACTAAATCTGAATGAATGAAATATTCTTATTAAATACTTTGTTCTTTACATAGTTGAATGTGGTGACAACAAAATCACACAAAATCAATGGAAATCAAATTTATTAACCCATGGAGGTCTGGATTTGGAGTCACCCTCAAAATTAAAGTGGAAAAACACACTACAGGCTGATCCAACTTTGATGTAATGTCCTTAAAACAAGTCAAAATGAGGCTCAGTAGTGTGTGTGTGCTCCATGTACCTGTATGACCTCCCTACAGCGCCTGGGCATGCTCCTGATGAGGTGGCGGATGGTCTCCTGAGGGACCTACTCCCAGACCTGGACTAAAGCATCCGCCAACTCCTGGACAGTCTGTGGTGCAATGTGGCGTTGGTGGATAGAGCGAATGGATTCAGGTCTGGGGAACAGACGGGCCAGTCCATAGCATCAATGCCTTCATCTTGCAGGAACTGCTGACACACTCCAGCCACATGAGGTCTAGCATTGTCTTGCATTAGGAGGAACCCAGTGACAACCGCACCAGCATATGGTCTCACAAGGGGACTGAGGATCTCACCTCGGTAAATAATGGCAGTCAGGCTACCTCTGGCGAGCACATGGAGGGCTGTGCGGCCCCCCAAAGAATTGCCACCCCACACCATTACTGACCCACTGCCAAACCGGTCATGCTGGAGGATGTTGCAGGCAGCAGAACGTTCTCCATGGCGTCTCCAGACTGTGTCACGTCTGTCACATGTGCTCAGTGTGAACCTGCTTTCATCTGTGAAGAGCACAGGGCGCCAGTTGTGAATTTGCCAATCTTGGTGTTCTCTGGCAAATGCCAAACGTCCTGAATGGTGTTGGGCTGTAAGCACAACCCCTACCTGTGGACGTCAGGCCCTCATACCATCCTCATGGAGTCTGTTTATGACCGTTTGAGCAGACACATGCACATTTGTGGCCTGCTGAAGGTCATTTTGCAGGGCTCTGGCAGTGCTCCTCCTGTTCCTCCTTGAACAAAGGTGGAGGTAGCGGTCCTGCTGCTGGGTTGTTGCCCTCCTACGGCCTCCTCCACGTCTCCTGATGTAGCCGCTTGTCTCCTGGTAGCGCCTCCATGCTCTGGACACTAC
>WWET01004539.1:20691-30770 GCA_011038615.1 Limnodynastes dumerilii | reverse complement strand
ATATATATATGAAAACAAATACATTCAAAGGTGCCCTCTCGCTATATGCATGGGTTTTACTACAGGTTAAAAGTTCAGATCAATAGCCCAAAATTCTTTTAGGACCTCCGGATAGTGTAAAAGCACCAGGTCTCTTCACAAGACCGCGTCTTCCCTTCAATAAGGCTCGGATCTTGGGTCCGGGCAAAGATTCACTGCATAGGACGACAAAGCAGAAGGGGCGCCTCGTGGTGCAATAACGCTTAATTTATTTAAAACAACACACACTTGCACGGGTTTGGTAAGCCTCGTATCGCAAAGTAGAACTTTAAAGCATATAACATCAAGTTAAAAAGAAGGACCACTCGTGGTTACCAGCATCCTGGATACAGACACGGGGGCACTTCTCAGCAGCAACAATGACTTCCACACTTCATCGACAGCGGGAGGAACATGCAGGTCTCCATCCCGACGCGTTTCGTCATGTGGTGACTTCGTCAGGGGGTAGTGGAGATCTGCATTAGCAACGTATTTAAAGGGACCAGTGGAGGAGGAGTAATCCACAAGTTAACCCTTCCCAGGCATGACACATTTGCAATGTTTTGAACATGTACATGCTGTTATCTTGGTCTGCAATATAGCTCAAACAACAGGTACATGTTGTAGTGTTTGCAGTCAATAATTCTTAACAATTCAAAAGAGTTTTTTAAAAAACAATCAAAAAACATTTTTCATCATAATTATGCATACTTCGGAGTATAAAAACATCAGCATTTCTCAATAAAATATCGTATAGGATTACTAGATCTTTCTGTTATGTCAGACATAATATGTTTGCATAATGATAATGCTTGATAACTTGTTTTTAAAAATAAAAAATAAAAATAAAGACATTCAAAAATATTTTTGAAAATGACATTTTTTAAAAAGGAAATTATTTGTAGTATTAGGTAAATTGAAATATATACAGATAAGGTAACTACATCTATATAGCAAGAATGTCCCTTATTGTAAAGGGATACCTATATTATTATTGTATTCTATTCTAAATACCTTGAGAAAACCAATATAGAAGGCTCTTAGTACAGGAATGATATCCGCTGGTGGTAAATGAACATTAATAGAGATATATTTACAGGAATGGGGTTGTTTCGAAGCCTTCATTTAGGCCAACTGGTGTCAGGGTATTGAGCATAATAATCCAAAAGGATTCTCGCTAGATTAGCTTTTGTTCCCTGTCGCCCCCTCTGGGGTCTTTGGGAACCCATTCTATTGCTCTGACTTTCAATGTATCAATACGTCCACCATGCACCTCATTGAAATGCTTAGGCAGACTATGATTTGTCACCTTGTTCTTGATGTTCCGGAGGTGCTCAAGAATACGTATTTTGAGCATCCTCTTTGTTTTTCCTATATAAAAATAACCACATCCACATTACATTTGGTATATCACAAAGGTGCTCTGACAGTTAATATAATGTTTTATTTTGTATTCTTTGGTTTTGCTTGAGTCCCAAAATGTTTTCCTGTCTTTCTGGCAATGTGAGCAAATTTTGCATTTGCTGCAGGGATAAAATCCTGAAGGTCTCGTAAGGCTCTTATTTTGCTGTGGTATTCTAGGAGTTAAGTGACTAGGGGATATCATAGATTTAAAATTTTGTGCTTTTCTGTACCTGATTAATGGCTTGTCAGGAATAATCTTGGCCAGAACTGGGTTCATTTTGAGGATTGGCCAATGTTTAGAAAAGATGTCCCTTATTTGGTGGTTAGCATTATTAAATGTAATAAATGTGCATTCAAAGGACTGGTTATCCTTATTTCTTTCTTTATACTCTAATAGTTCACCTCTATCTCTATTACGTGCTTTTTGGCAACTTGACTCAATTAGGTCCAGGGGATATTCCCTCTCTAGAAATTTATTTTTGAATTGGGTGGCCTTGGTGTCATATTTAGGTAAATCTGAACAGTTCCGGCGCAACCTTAAAAACTGGGCGTAAGGGATGTTCAATTTTCATTTATTCAGGTGACAGCTGCCGAACTGAAGGTAGCTATTGGCGTCAGTAGCTTTAACAAAAGTATCTGTGCTTACCTTCAGTTCGGGAATAGATGGAGCTTCCAGCAATAAATCAAGGTATTCAATGGAGTCTCCTCCGAATTTGGCCGTGAATGAGAGACCATAATCATAATTATAATAATCCTAATCATAATAATAATATATATGTACAACAGTGAAATAAGTAATTCCACAGCCAGCACTCTTCTTATAATCGTATATCACACTTGGTTTTATTCATAATACAGTGAACAAAGATAAAACTGCACTAATAGGCACAGCACAATAAGAAATAGCACGTAAAAAATTATGGCAGCGGCATCATGGATGGGTACATAAATATATAATCAGTGAAGCAGAAATCAACGGAACTAATGTCCTCTCCATAAATGATCCATAGCAATGGTTAAACATCAAGTAGGCAGTAGTTTCCTTAACTGGAGTGGAAACTAGTTTCAGTCCAAAATTGACAATTTCCAAGCATAATATGGAGATATGAATGCTTCACAGGGCTACAGAGCCCCTGCTCACCAACCAACCGACAGCCGTTTCGGAATGATTAATCCGTCATCAGGGTCAGATAAGGCAAGATCTAGTGGTGAAGTTCATGCGTGCTTCAGCTGCCATAGAGTGATAAAACACAAATAAGGAACTGTTTATATAACACTTCAAACTCACCTGCAGCTGCGTCCGTCATCACAGCCTCCCCCTCACCCGCGCACACACGGACCACAGAGCCAATAGCGATGCAGCGTCACTCCCGCCGGCAACGCTCACACGTGTCACGTGTCCACTGACTGACACATGTGGATGACATCACAAGTGTCCAACGGTAACCGGGCAACCACCACGTCAACAAGGCCCCAGGTCCATGCGTACACCGGCGCCAAGGAGACGCAATAACATTGCAAAGCCGCAGAGAGTCAGAGTGCCTACAACACAGTAAAAATTACCAATAATGAATATTGAAAAATACAAAATCGATAATGACCCAACATCAGAACATAAGTCAAGAGCAAAAGAAAGGAAATATGCAAAAAAAAAGAATAACAATATATGAGGATATACAAGGAGATAGCCAATCCCTATATATATCCCCACAGTGTTACAAGACTACAAAAAACAAGACAAACAGATCTCCTCATTGAGACCTAATGGTGTTAGAGATTTAAACGTATAAATAAGTTTGGCCTCCTGACATAACAATACATTCTCCCTATCTCCACCTCGTCTAAGTGAGGGTACTTGGAGGAGAGGCATACAGCGGAAATCCCTCAATGAATGCTTACATTGTACAAAGTGTCTCGCCACTGGTGGCGTTTTACCATCCAAAGTGACGAAAGCCTTCTTAATGGATGACCGATGCGCTGCTACTCGCTCTTTAAGCATGCGCATGGTCTTTCCAATATAAATTTTAGCACAAGGGCAAATAACAACGTAAACCACAAATTTACTTTCGCAGTTTAAGTAACTCTTAATACAAAATGTTTTATTCGTAATTGGGTTAACAAATGTATCCCCCAATAATAAAAAAACACAATTAGTGCATCCATTACATCTATGAACACCATTTTTTCTACTGAGACAATTTTTGGCAACTATCGGTTTCAAATAAGTTTGCACTAATGTGTCCCTAAGGTTACTACTTCTGCTAAAGCTCAATAGTGGTGGTAACTGGGCATATTGGCCTAACTTGGCATCACTAGCCAGAATATGCCAATGTTGATGTAATGCCTTGCGGATAGTCAGTGACATAGTAGAAAATTTTGAGCAGAAGACTAGACGATTCTCAATAGTCCTTGCTGGGGATCCCTCTAAAAGAATATCTCTGTCCAGGGCTAAACAGCGAGTCATTGCTTTATCGACATCACTCTTACTGTAACCCCGGTCGCGGAAGCGGTCTCCCATCTCGCGCAATGAATGAATCAATTTATTGTGGTCAGAATTAATCCGAACCAACCTCACCATTTGCGAGAATGGGAGTCCTGTCTTCAGCGGTCTGGGATGAAAACTAGACAAATACAACAAGGTATTACGATCAGTGCTTTTTCTGTACAAAGATGTTACCAGTGCTTTTTCTGTACAATGATGTTACAAATCCAGTGTCCGTTTGTGTAACTAATACATCTAAAAAAGGTATAGAATGTTTATCTGAATTCATAGTGAACCTGATAGGGGACTGTAGACTGTTCAGTTTCCCAACGAACGACTCCACAACTCAATCTGGGAGCCGCTCCACAGCAAAAACAGGTCGTCTATGAAACGGACAAAAAAAAGAATTTGTTTAGAAAATTGCTCGTCATTAAGTATATACTTTTGTTCATACGCATGCATATACAAATTAGCGTAGACGGGGGCCATATATGACCCCATCGTCGTCCCTTGTAGCTGAAGAAAGAATGTTTTCTGAAACAGGAAACCAGTATTACTTGTCCCGCCACTCTATCCATCTTTCTAAGCTTTACCAAAAAATCAGTGGTATCCTTAACATAACTCTGAGTTTTTTGTACAAGATCCTGTAAATAAAAATAAACATATTGCGACAGTGGTTGGCATAAAGAACCCCTGGAGGATATAATGGGCCTACCTGGTGTCCTCTCCAGGGATTTATGCACCTTAGGTAAACAATAAATGATGAGAATAATGGGATAGTCCTGGCGCAAAAATCGCGCAGTTTCTTCAGAAATCTTACCATCAGTTACCGCTGTATACAATATTAAATCAATTTGTTGTTTAAACTCTGAAGTAGGATCGAAGGTCAGTTTTTTATACGATTTATCATCTGACAATTGCCTCATTACTTCAGCTACATAATCCGTTCTGTTAAGTACTACTATCGATCCGCCCTTGTCCGCGGGTAATATACAAATTTGTTGGTCAGTCCTCAAGTCCTGCAATGCCTGTTTCTCCACAGGTGTAAGATTGGTATAGATCGATCGATTATGCTTAAGTTGGCCAAAAATGTCCCTCTTAATGAGATGAATAAATGTGTCAATTGATGAATTTGACACTTGCGGTTCAAACTTAGATTTGCCTTTAAAAAGTGCCTGTGTTGATTCATCCTTTGATTTATTGAAAAAGAAATCCCTTAGTTTAAGAAGCCTCTGAAACTTGTATATTTCCACTTCAATTTCAAAAGCATCTGGTACATGTGTTTCCACAAAGCTAAGACCCTTGTTCAAGACTGACAACTCACATGAAGACAAATTCCTGGAGGACAAATTGTAGACCACTAGTTCCGACGTTGGTTTCCTATTCCTCCCCTTGTGTCTCCGTCCGCCCCGTCTATTACTTTTTTGTTTTTGCTGCGGGTGGCTATGTCCTCCCGAAAAAAAGGCTTTGTACTTTCTTCCTACTACCAGTGTCTGAATCACTAATGGAGTTTATAGAATCATTATCGGTATACACTAAATTGGAGGAATTGAATTTGCGTCGCTTATTCATACCTCTTACAAATGGAAAGGGAGAATTAGTGGTCCAGGTGTACACCCGATTCTCCTTGTAATCATCTTTTACAGTTTTGTACTTGCGCTTCTTAAACCCCAGTAAATCTGTCTCAAAAAGTTTGAGTGAATCCTAAAGTTTCACAAGCCAATTTGTGTCCTTGTCTAAATCAAACAAAGGTTTAGCCTTGACCTCCAAATCATGAATCTCTTTCAATATATTTTCTCTATCTTGATTAGCTTTTTCAATAACAAGAACCATCAGGTCCATACTACATTTGTTCAATATGTGGCACCAATTCTGGCAGAACCCTTTGTCTTGTCGGCCAATCGTGGGTTGGTTACTGACACGAAACCCACGTGGGATAATTTTGTCCCTGTAATATTGGGAAAGCGATAGTCCATGCAATTTTAATTCAATAGCCTTTTTGTGCAACTTTAATAAATCCGAATAATGTTCACTTATTGAGTCAGTATAAAAAGCAAGTTCCTCTGTGTCCTCACAGATAATACGTGCTATTTCTTCCTGCGTAAAGTGCTTTGTGCCAGAAAAAATAGTCACTGTATCCTCAGTTAAATCCATCATATATATGCACACACTAATGTAATGTGTACTACCTGTAATTTATCGCAACAGGTAACGGTGCACTGCCAATATATATATATATATATATAATATATATGTTATTCAATTTCTTGAAATGTTGTCGTATGTATTTAAGCTAACATTTCTATTACTTGTTAAACATGTTATGACCTGTTATGTCTTTTATGTGCTGTTATATTAACAGCACAGCAACACAGTGGCAGTACAGGAATACCAGTGTCCAGCGTCCCGGATGGAGGCAGATGAACGAAGACCGCTGATTCCACATGGGTGCTGTGTGAGGTGGATGGTTGTAGCTCCTACCCTACGCGTTTCGTCGGAGAATCGACTTCGTCAGGGGATGGAGTCGCTACCAAATGACTGCTCTTAAGTAGTATTCGGGCCAGAGCATTTAACCCTTTCAAGTGCCTATCCATAGTTTTACATTCCAATAATAGGCTAAGTATATTACATTGCTTATACAAAGTACAGTGATTTGAAAATACCTATGGGCAAATTCATAAAATTAAGAGAAAAGTACAATATATATGTCTACAAAGCGATTATTTACAAGACATACATATGGTCCTCTAAAAGGTCTTATTTGACCTATACATTACATAAAAACATATAATCATAAAAATGATAAAACTGGTACATATAAATGAACCTAGATACAAACTGATAGATAATTCTTAAGGACGGTAAGGAAGAGTAGCAAATTAATTATATAGAGTATGCTAAGTATATGCTAAGTCTTCATTTATCATAGGTCCGATTTTGGGAATCGGCATATTTAAAGGGGAAGACGCAGGCCCTGAGGGGATCTGGTGAACAACCATTATTGTTGAAAACTTTGGCGAAAGTTTGGGACTTTATGGACTCTGACAATAATACTGGCCTGGATAAGTGAGCGCACCTTCCTTTTATATGTACAATTGTTTCTCTGTCTAAGGTTGCAGCCCTGTATGTTTGAAATACCTGTTAAGTATTTTTTAACTATTTCCAGCCAAAATGTTATTTAGAGATCCGAATTTAGCAGACACTAGAATTGCTTATTCGATAACAACTTAATTGTCCCAGAGGTGGAAAGCATTATAACACCAGATCTTAATGAGATCCATGATGATATGCGCATTTTTGAGAAATCCTTTATACAGGAAGCCAAACTGTTTTGGGAAATACATACATTTGAACAGTATCTTCAGCATGCTAGAATCCCTAGGGGATTTAGGATTAAAAAAGTCCCTGCATGCAGTAATGTCAGTAATGAGTTCATTACTGAATGGTACAAATTGATAGACAATTGCTCCAGCGATCTCATGAGATTACTAATCCGTGAGAAAAAGCTACAACTTGCACAAGTTGAGCAAGTGATAACAAATTTAAGTAATAAACTACAAAGTAAGAGTGACGATAATGAATTTATTAAACTGAAAGACATTATGGAAATTAGAGTTGCAAAAGTGGAAAATAATATTATGCTAGCAAAATCCGACAAATTTCAAAGGGATAAAAATGACTATTCTATGGGACAAATTAGAGAATGGGTTCTAAAAATAAAAAGAGATCCCTAAATGCACCACATAATAATAAAAATAACAAAAATCCTAAAAAAGATAGATCTGATTTTCAGACTACTACAAATATACCACCCTTAACTTATAGAGGTAATCAAAAGAATACCCCGAAAAATCAAAAATCTTCCTCTAAATCTAAACTACAACAAAATGTTTCAAAACAGGGAAAATGGACAAAAATTCCCCAGAAAGGCAACATGGGTGAGAATAAAACCGTAACAGCATCTATACGAGCAGCTAAAACTAAAGAAATGGTTCCGTTAACTAATCGGTTCGAGGCCCTTACAGAAGAGAGTGAACCAGATATTGGACTAGAACCAATCCCCGACACTGTGAGTTCCACACAGGTAGAAGCTGCCCCGCACTCCAGTGGTTTGAAGCCTAAGTCTAGGTATTATCCAGTTGAGTCTAGGGGCAGTTATGTAGAACTATTTTCAGAATTGGTTAGCAAGGATATAAAAAATTTAAATTTTGAGACAAATTAATAGTAACCTCAATAGAAGAGATAAAGCAGCCTTGAAGAAACTTACCACTAATAATAACTTGGTAATCAAACAGGCTGATAAAGGGGGGGTTGTCTTAATGAATCGCTCAAACTATATAGCGGAGGCTATGCGACAGTTGGGAGATGAATCTTACTATCTTAAGTTAGATACCGATCCCACAGCTAGATTTGTGGAAGACTTGGAGGAACTTCTGATTGAGGGACTATCTACAGAGTGTCTATCGTTAGAGGAATTTAATTATCTGCTTAACAAAACACAGTGAGTGGCTACCTACTACCATCTACCTAAAGTCCATAAAGACAGACTCAATCTCCCAGGACGCCCTATCGTCTCGGGGATTGGGTCTGTCACATTGCGTGTGTCGGAATATATTGATTGCCACATCAAAAATATGTTCCATCACTTAAGTCTTTTATTAAAGACTCAACACATGTCCTGAAGTTGCTAGAAGGAATTCATCCCTTAGTCTATGTTCAGTGGACGTCCAAGCACTATATACCTCCATTCCTCATCAAAAAGGAATGGAGGTGTTGGAAAAGGTACTTAAGGGAGATAACTATGTTCTTTTTACATTCTATATACGATTGCATTGTCGTGCTTATGCATCTGCCGCACATACGAAATCACGCCCATTCTGCTCATTTGCATCGATGGAAATTCCCTCTGTTAGGAAAATCTGTTACGCCCTGTTATGCCCATTGCGTAAAACCAACGTAATTAACGCTCTTGCTTAGGTCTGGATCAGGCGGCCGTCTGTACTACAGCTGTTGCGCATGCGCAGATGATGAATTCTTGCTGATTTACGCTTCCGACCAGCGTAAGATCGCTTGCGAGCGTAGGTCTGGATCAGGCCTATGGTGCTTTAATTATTATGTAACAATCTCTATCATCCGTTACTCTGTATTCACATTACTTAGTTTCTTTTGAATATTACAATATCAGTCCATCCTCTAACTTGCAATTTGACACATTTGTTACTTTCCTGTGGCAGTTGTTTAACAGTAATGAACATCTTACATTTTGGCACAACGCCCATGTCAATTATGATTGGCGGACCGGAGAATAAACAACCTGTCTGATCCTATGACATGGTAGCCTTGAGACAGCCATCGTCGAAATGCGCATTGGCAACTACCCACGTGGATGCTGAACACTCTTGCTTCATACCTTTCAGTCTTATGCCTCTCCGTGACACTGGTAAGATCGTTCCACATGTCAGTCACTATAATAGCACAGGGTTCAATAGGGCTCCCTTGGGAGTGAAACACCGCCATGAAATGGCTTTATTATTTTTTGTTGTTATTTTCCAGCATAGGGTTAACATAGAACCTGCTTGTTCCCTCTGCCAATACCATTAACCAGTTGATATTTGCAATTCATTTTGTACTGATTTTTTTGAAGGCAATGAACTGACCATAACTTTAATGGATTTTGGATATTTTGGCTGCAGCAATTGTTTGTTTAGTTTGTGGGTTATATGTATATACACATTTTTGAATTAATGTTTTTTATATTTGTCTGTATAAGGGGCATATAGAATTGAGATTATAATTGAAGAGTGAGCAATATCCATTACATTATGTAGGCTATGTCACAATGTGGTCTTCTCCAAGGACAGATCGAAGAGCCAGTCAAAGCTCTTGGTAGTCACCTGATGAACTATCTAGAAAAGAGAGGATACAGAAAAAAGCAAAGGAAGGGGGAAGGAGGGGCGGGGAGGGGAGGGGGGAATAAGGTCTGTGCTAAAGATTAAAGTCTGCATATACGCAATCTAGGTACTGAAAAGATACATAGATTACGTTAAAAAATTACTACGCATGCGCTGTATACAATCTCGGTAAACACTGGACGTATATGCAATATGTCCGGTGGTCTGAATATGGCCCTGTGTCCTTTGTTAGGGATTGAGAGAGAAATTCAGAAAGGGAAAGA
>WWET01004538.1:96472-113737 GCA_011038615.1 Limnodynastes dumerilii | reverse complement strand
TTATATTATATTATTGGGTGGTGTGTGTGTTTGTGTGTATAGGGTTAATTCCAATGCTGACGCTTACATAACGTAAAACAAAACAGAAAACAGTTTCAATGGCGCTATACTAATAATACCAGTATTACGTAGCTATGGACGGTCAGCTGCTATATAACAATTGGGGACCACCCTATATGCAGACAAGACAAAAAAACAAATAGTCAATAGCGCTGTGACTCATCCAGAGACTACAAATTTTGTTTATTAATTAATTAAAAATAGCAAACAATCAATATCTAAATATAGGACAAATATCATAGAATATAGCATATAGACATTGATGATCACGTTTAAAAAGTAATATACATATAATCCCAACTGCTGGCAAAGTGAACTCAGGTATTGAAAAGACTGTGAACTGAGTCTTATATACTTTCCCCTTCTCAGTCCTATGGACACAAATGGCAACTATGTTGCAAGCACGATTCCACTGATCCAATAAATAAACAATGAAGGCAATAGCGAAGATGTCCCAAAAAAGACAAGCAGATAACTAAAAGTGCTTGAATGAAGATTTTACAGACCGGTCAACGATGTTAGTAGATACTGCTTTCCATGATTATAGCCGCGGCGTCCCGCTTGCTATTATTTAAATGTGTGGTTTGTTTGAAAACAGCTAGATCCACGTGTGGTTATTGACGCTCCCTGATGGTAAGCATGGAGTCCCGGTTAGGTGGGCCGCTCAGGCACCGCGTCCTTTTCTGGTTTTCCGTCGGAGGTATAGCAGCCAAACAACTCTCCGTGGGATAAATGTACAGATTTCTTCAGAGGTATCGTGGTGCGGTAATTGGAGGTATTATAAATAGCAGCCAGCAGTTGAGATAAAAGATCCAGCCACCTCTTACGCGTTTCTCCGCTTACACCAGCGGTTTCATCAGAGAGGTAAGTCCCAGGCTCCTTTAGCAGACCTCTTTTATGTGGCAAATAGCCAATCACATCGTTCTTCCTCAGATATAATAGGGCACTGTTTAATAATATAAGTCTTTGTATGGCTATTTTGCAAATAAAACATCTTTTTACTGGATTAAGAGTGGTGTTTAATTATTCTAACAAAAATAATTATACCTTAGCATCATATACAACGAATATCATTATAAGTGTGTTGGAATGTTCAATAGAAATAAAAATTAATAATTAATCATAGAAAAAATTATTATACTAATGGAGAAAAATTATATATACAGTAAAAACCAAATAAAAATAAATGAAAACATAAAAATACAAAAATAATATATAAAAGTAATAATAGAGTAATAATAAATATAAAAAAGTCAAAATAATAATACTACATGCAGTTAAAACAAAATTAACTATACCAGTTGCATTTAACAAAACCCTAGTTAATCTCAAGGCTATATTTTGCTGAGAACTAATCTAGGCAAAACCAATAAAGACATGTATCTATATGGAGATATTTAAACCAATATATATAGAATCAATATAATGAGATATTTAATAAGTTGATACACTGTTATTAATGAATTTAATTACCCAGAAACTTAACAATAGGTAGCTCTTCTATAAATCATAGTTCCAACAACAACATGGATGGTAAGTACTGATTTTTAGGGTCTAGAAATTCAATGAATAGGAACAAATACAAGATCAAAAATCATCTTCCCAAACCATGTCTGATTACAGGATCAAATGCAAATACCTAGTCTGTATGTGCATTTGTATATCTCTGCAGCCCATATCTCAGGTTAAAAGGACTGTGTATCAGTGATTTTACAATCACTGAGAACAGCCGCCGGACAGATCCACAACCAATTGAAACGTTAGACTGTATAAACATGGTTTAAGTAAAGCAGTTAAGCTCAATGCAGTCATTGAGGCCTACTGGATTCATGGTATTTAACCTAAATATCCAGTAGGCCTCTCTCCTGCATAATTTAAGGAACCTATCCCCTTCTCTGCTGGTGGATGGAATCCACTCTATACCTTTGATTTTTAATACTTTAATATCTCCATTATGACATTGATTCACATGTCTGGAAAGGGAGTGTAAACAGTTATTTTTAATGACATTTCTTTTATGTTCGTAGAACCTTGTGGCCAACATTCTTGTGGTTTGTCCCACGTATTGGGCACCACACTCACAAACAATTTGATAAACCACATATGTAGTTTTACAGCTGATGAAATTCTTAATCTGAAACTTCTTATTTCCCTCTATTGATGTAAAATATTTACTCCTGTTATCACCAAAACTACACATTGAGCATCTGCTCTGACCACAACAGAAAAAACCATTAGGTTTAGTGGAGAGCCAAGTGGAACAATTTACGTCATTATTCTTTTCTGTTTTACTTGGAAGATGACTGTGTATTAAAAAATCCTTTATATTTTTCGCCTTTTTAAAAACAATTTTTGGGGTATCTCCAATAAAGGGTTTTAACTTGTTATCTAGACATAATATCGGATAGTTCTTTTTTATAATACGTCCGATTTCTGAGGCTGAGGAATTGAATTGGGTTATGAAGATGGGGGTGTCATTATCAAAACTGTCCCTCTTCTTACTCTTAGGTTCCAACAAGGATACCCTATCGCTATTTAATGCAACTTCATAGGCTTTGTCAACAACCTCTACAGGGTATCCCTGGGAGACGAAAGATTCTTTTAATGGTTGACATTGATGTTTAAAAATATCAGGGGAACTACAATTTCTTTTTATTCTTATAAATTGACTTTTTGGTATTCCTTCAATCCAACTTCTTTTATGACAACTTCGATAATGAAAATAGTGATTAGTGTCTACCTCTTTTTGATATACACAAGTCTGCAGAGTCTGTCCCTCGCCCATCACCAGAACTGTGACATCTAAAAAATTAATCTGGTGTTGGCTTGATGTGTGTGTAAACTTAAGACCATACTCATTATTATTAAGAAATGTGATGAACTCCAAAACAGATATCCCATCACCCCTCCAAACAAAAATAAGGTCATCAATGTATCTACCGAATAGCACCAGGTTCGCCCCAAAGGGTCCATTCCAGATGAAGTCTTCTTCAAATTGACCCATATAGATGTTCGCATAACTTGGGGCGAACCTGGTGCCCATCGCAGTACCCCTACATTGATGATAGTGCTGCCCATTGAATACAAAATCATTATGTTCTAAAATGAATTTAACACTATCCACCAAAAAAGATCTAAGTGTGCTTGTAATATCCGACTCCCGTTTCAAGGCCTGGTCGACGGCATCAATACCCCTGGTGTGGGGGATGTTGGAGTACAGAGACTCCACATCAAAGGTTATAAGATGGTAATTTGATTGCCACTTGATGCCGTCGATCATCCTTAAGAAACAGGAGGTATCCTTAATGTGAGATTTTAAACATGAAACTAAAGGTTGTAAATAAAAATCAACCAAATGTGACAAATTAGATATGAGGGACCCAAAGTATATAAGACTCAGTTCACAGTCTTTTCAATACCTGAGTTCACTTTGCCAGCAGTTGGGATTATATGTATATTACTTTTTAAACGTGATCATCAATGTCTATATGCTATATGCTATATTCTATGATATTTGTCCTATATTTAGATATTGTTTGCTATTTTTAATTAATTAATAAACAAAATTTGTAGTCTCTGGATGAGTCACAGCGCTATTGACTATTTGTTTTTTTGGCTTACATAACGTGCCCATGTCCTGAAAAAAAAAAACATGACGTGTTCCAGATAAATTAACACATGAAATAGATGCCCCTGTTCAAAGTTACACACCTGTATCTGCCTCTGTTCACATTTAAACAACATTAGATGGCTCCGTTCAAAGTTACACACCTGTATCTGCCCCTGTTCTAAACAACACATCAGTCATTCCCCACTATATAAATATCAGAGCAGTAGATGTCCCTAATATAAACATAGCGGTAGTAGATGTCCCCAATATAAACATAGCAGCAGTAGATGTCCCCAATATAAACATAGCGGCAGTAGATGTCCCCAATATAAACATAGCGGCAGTAGATTGCTCATACTGAAATATCTCAGCATTAGACGGCTCCAAAAAATTAAAAATGCTTCCTTATTACTTAAAAATAAATAATATACTCACCGTTCTGAAGTCCAGTGTTTCCAGGCGGAGATCTGTTGTCTGGCTCCTACTCTTCTTTCTTGGGCAGATGAGCAGGTCCGTCTTCTTTGGGCTCCCTCTGGCGAATGACTCATGTCATTGTTGGGGCCCTTTTATAGTCTCTGGCGCTAGTCGGCGCTATTGAATCAGAATTTGCAATCAGTCAGCTTGTTTAAAACTTAGCTTTTATGGGGTATATTCATACTATTTAGGCAGCATAGGAAGCATTTTACACAAATAAATACACGCGCAGGAGGGAGTGCACTGTTTTCTTACGTGCAAAATTTAGGATAGCAAATTCCATACATTAGCCTCTGTTGCAGGGGCTAACATATGAAATAGGCTGTTTAGTCTGAATCCGGTTTATGTAATATTATAAATAGCATTGTTTCTATCACATGGACTACAGAAAAAAAAAATAGTGTAAAAACAAACCTCTACACTTCTCCAAAAATAATATATAGCAGAATTTTTACCTTTATTTTAATAATAAATAGATGCAAAATGAACAAGGTCTCATAGGAATCATAAATCCCTTGCACACCTAGAAATGTTAGGGGGAGTGCACAGTTCTCCTATGTGCAGAAGTTACAGATGTGCTCAGTTGAACCTATCCCAAAATCAGGAAAAATTCTGTCATGCATAGCAGGCACATCTGCTAGGGAAAGTTGGGCTTCAGAAATCATTAAACCTTTATTTACCTACCAATTAGCGGCTACCAGCTTCCTGCAGAGATCAGACAATGGAGATGATTTAACCCATTCAATGTCCTACAGAAAGAATGCATGAATCATACTGTGAATTGAATGGGGGATGTCAGCTCCATTTTCTAGTCTCTGCACTAAGGCAGCATCTGCTAAAACATAAGTAAAGTTTTAACGATTTACTAATAGGCTGCAATCTAGCTTCGCACCATAATGCGAAATGAGCATCATAGCTGAGAAAGATTTTTTTTCTAAATCAGACTACAATTAAATATATGACCTTTTACAGCTGATGCAATTGAATGTAGGACAGTTTTTACATTTCCAAAAATTTAAAAATTGTATTGTTCTTCCCTATAAATATAAATTTCAAATATGAGATATGTTTTTTTCTTAATATATACAGATGTGACACTTTATAACATCCATAAAATACTGCCATGGTGCTAGATTTTTTGGAGAAGCATGCTAACATGCTTCCTCACTATGTGGTCATTAAGTTACTATTCCAAAAGTAACCACTAGGTGACAAATGATGCTTACAAGAGATACCTCCCAACCGTTCCTCCATTCAGACATATTTCAGTGGAAGGAATAACCTGCGGCTAAATTACTGAAACTGTCCCTGTTCTGTATACTGAACAATCTTCATACCTAAGAAAAATATTAAGAAATTGGGTACCAATTATTCTCAGCGCTTAATATTGTGTTATTCCCATAATTGTTCAGAATATATAAGTCATTGATGATATGGTAAAATGTTCTTACAGGAGTCAGAATTTTTCTTTCTTGGTAGTTCTGGTCAGTGATGGTAATAATTTCCTTTTCTCAAGTCTCTCTTTCTCCTTTTTCTCCTTCTTCGTCTTTAAATATTCAGTCCAAGAAGTGGCACTCCAAAAAAGAAAAGGACATGTGTGACTCTGCCACAAATAGGTAAACGCCCCTCAATTCAAATTCCACTCACAATTTTCTCCTCTTGAATGGTTCACGCATTAAATGCCTCTCTAGTTCTTCCAAACTTCTCCAGGCTCGTCCACTACTCCTCCTCCGGAAGTGATCCCCGAGAAAAAGAAAAGGGACACCCTGTGTGGAGCCTTCAACACCCAAAAAAATGCAGATCAGAGGCTACTCACATTTACTGTGTCTTGTCAAATTGATTCTGCAAGTAGTCTTTCTTTCTTATTTCCTAGACTGCTTCCGATCCAGTCCTCCAGCATACAGCTCCCTCATGCAGAGGTCCCCGATGGAAACAAAAGAGAGCAGCCTGTGCAATACCTTCAAAATTTGGGTAAGTATTACTCAATAAAATACTCACATTTGGTGTGTCTTTCTGAAACGCTCTGTGAGTAATTTCTTTCCTTCCTTGTAGGTCTCCTCCGGTTCTTGTCCTCACGAATACAGTTCTCTCAATGGCGGAATCCCCAATGGAAAAGATAAAAGAATATCATGTGTAGATCCTTCACTGTTTAACATAAGTATTTCAGCGATTAGAGCTACTCACATTTAATTCTCTTTCTTAAACAGCACAGTAATTAGTTTCTTTTCCTCTTCTTTTCCAGGTCCCCGGGATACGTATATACCACCGCAGACCTTCCAGCAACTTCAATTCAGCTGCATTCAAACTGACTATGTGCTATATGCACTCACTTGACAGTGATACTCTCGGTTCTTAAATTCTTAAAAAGCAATCTCCTTTAATACACAATTTCACGAAGTTAACATCCACATAAAAATAAAAAATTTTTCTTCACAAACAGTAAAAATTAAATTCTTCTATAATAAAACACTTTATATTTTCCTTTGTCTCTTGTCTTTCCTTCTTACCCCTTTAGAATAGGGGGGCTAGCCCTACTACCTTAGAAAGTTCCCACCTACCTTCTGTCCCCACAGAATGTAAACACTTTACCTAATAATACATACAGTCCGTGGGCCCACTACTGTAGTAAAAGGTTAAAAGTGAAGAGAAAAAAGATAGTGGTCACAATCCTGGGTTTCCTGGGCAGTCCCTCCCTCCACTAACGCATTTCAAATCCTATGGATTCTTTTTCAAGGTGCATATGGGGTAGACATGGCGCTTTTCCTTTTTATAGCTCTCTGACGTCATCACTAATTGTCTGTCATTTTTTCTATTCTATATTTTATTATTTTCAACTTTTTCCTTCTCTCCTGTGTATCCTAACTTTCTTTATTTTCTTTATCCTAGTGCTTACTTAGAATTTCACTAATCTTAGAGGACTTTAGACGTTGGTCGCGGCTTTCATATTTATCCTGTGTCAGCGCTCAATTTATTCTCTCAAACTTACACTCCCTTTCCTCATCTCATCCTTCTAAAAATGTAATAAACTTTATGCCTTGCAATGCTTCTCACAAGAATAGGGAAAATATAGTTATCCGCTATAGCTCCGTTCCCTTCTGTCTCTTAGGCACGTGGTCCTAGTATCTCACATGTTGCCACCTACGGGGATAGAGCAGACTTCTACTGTGCAATAGAGTCTGCTCTGTTCCTCTTAATGGTTAGAGTTATTACCCACTATTTCCTTACCTCCTCTGTTAAAATTACTAAATTTTTGCCTCCACTGTCCTCTCCTTTGCTTCCTTCCTTTTACAATCCTTTTGCAATCACCAGATCTATTTCTTTGAGGCATCTAGTGTCTATAATGCAGCATCCCGTTAACTCTAGCTAGGGGGGGGGGGCGTTCCTGCATGCACTTATTTTCAGGGTATACTACGACTCATCCATAGAGTGAAATACTAGAACTAAATAAAAATTTATAAAAATACCACCATTAAGTAAACTTACACACTTGTACTGACTGATAAAATGTTAGAAAGGTTATGTTAAAATTATTTGAAATAATTTAAAATAAATTCTCTAGATAGATTCTAGTGTCAATAAATGTGACTGGGGGCCATTCCTACATTAATTTATTTAAATATTTATTTGAGGGGTATACTAAAACAGAACCACAGGGTGATATTATTAAGAGGATGAATAGGATCAAACCTATATGGTGCTAATGGTTATTAAAGGTGCTTATAACATAGACTGTGATAGTGCTGAATAATATAGCTTAAAGTGAACACTATGTGAAAAAATAAGGTGTTGTCATTTAATAATAGTGTATAATAGAGCATGCTAATGTTACAGGAATACTATGAAGAATATTAATTGCAATACTATTACAAAAAAATGTGATTGGACCCTACCAGTGAAACCTATATAGTGCTTGTGGTTATACTGAAAATGTATTACTTAGTGTGGACAATATTGTGAAATAATAAGGTGTTGCCATTAATAGATAGTGTGTATAGGGTGTGTTAGTGTGACAGTGATACTGTGCATATAAGCAAAAGATAAAATTATTCCTAGGATGAAAAGATTGTATAAGGTGAACACCTATTTAGAATGCTACACCTACCCTAAAATATCTAAAATAGCGCTTTTAAAATCTTAAACTTGATACGTAATTGTTAGTTTGTGCTAATATAAGTGATATGATATGCCTATTTATTAAGAGGGGAGAATATTTCTCAAACACTTCCTTGATATGGTGTTATAAAAATCATTTCAGTTCGAATTGGTTATTTAAACCTTCCAGGTGTAAAAATCCATTCCTAAAAATGGTCTCCATTTCTGCTTTTGCCAGTGCCCCCTTAGTATCTCTATTTCTCCAGTTCCCTTCAATCTTTTTAATCCCTATGCACTTCTTAATAGCTTCTACTCTACATCCGTGGACTTTCTTAAAATGGGCAGGTAGATGGTGGGAAACATCACCCTTTCTGATGTTCCTCAGATGCTCCCCCCACCTCTCCTTTAATTTCCGTGTTGTCCTGCCTATATACTGCAGAGAACATTCGCACTCTATCAAGTATACACAATTTTTCGCATCGCAGGTTATAAAGTCCCTGATTTCTATATCCTTTTCCCATTTTCGTTCCTCTGCATAAAAGTGGAAGTATTGAAGAAGCGTCAAACTACCGACCAGTGAGTATAACATCAGTAGTAGGGAAATTGATGGAAACACTGTTAAAGGAACACATTGTACAGTATCTTAAATTCAGTAACTTACAGGATCTCAAGCAGCATGGATTCACTGGGGGAAGATCATGTCAAACAAATCTTATTGAATTTTTTGACTGGGTCAGTAAAGTATTAGATAAAGGGGGAGCTGTAGACATAGCTTATCTAGATTTTAGCAAGGCTGTTGACACTGTGCCACATCGAAGACTGTTAAATAAGCTGGAAACTTTAGGGTTGGACTTAAAGCTAGTTGCATGGATACAATCTTGGTTACAGGATAGAAAGGGTTGTAGTAAATGGAATCTCTTCTGGGGATAGTAAGGTAACCAGTGGAGTACCCCAGGGCTCTGTACATGGACCAGTGCTATTTAATATCTTTATAGGTGATATTGCCTGTGGTATTGAGGGGAAAATATGCCTTTTGGCAGATGACACCAAGATATGTAACCGGGTAGAACGCCAGGTGGGTTACAGAAAATGAGGGATGATCTAGGTAGACTGGAGGAATGGTCAAGACTGTGGCAACTGCAGTTTAATGCCAAAAAATGCAAAATCATGCACTTAGGACATAAAAACCCAAAGGCTCAATATTTCCTTAATGGCATTACATTAGAATCTACCAAGGATGAAAGGGATCTAGGAGTCATTATTTCCAGTGACTTAAAGGTAGCCAATCAATGTAACAAAGCAATGAGACAGGCAAGTCAGATGCTTGGTTGCATAGGGAGCGGAATTAGTAGCAGAAAGAGAGAAGTAGTGATGCCCCTTTATAAATCATTGGTACGCCCTCACCTAGAATACTGTGTTCAGTTCTGGACGCCATATCTCCAGAAAGATATAAATACATTAGAGACTGTGCATAGAAGAGCAACTAAAATGGTCCATGGCCTTTGTAACAAATCATACCAAGAAAGGCTAGAGGAACTAAACATGTATAGCTTGGAGCAGAGAAGGGAGAGGGGGGACATGATAGCAGCTTTCAAATACATCAAGGGTTGTGACCAGCTAGAGGAGGGTACCATTTTTCAAAAGAAAAGGTGTAATAGAACACAAGGGCATGAATATAAACTGGAGGGTGGTAGATTCAAAGGAAATGTGCGGAAAAATTACATCACTAAAAGCGTGATAGATAAGTGGAATATTCTCCCATATGGAGTGGTTGAGGCCAAGACAGTAGAACAATTTAAACATGCTTGGGATAAATATAAGGGTATCCTAAATTGTAAATCAAATTGAGGGTACATAGGGTCTAGGGTCAGTATAGGTTTGAATAAACAAATGGGCAGAATAGATGGGCCATGTGGCTCTTATCTGCCGTCACTTTCTATGTTTCTATGTTTCTTTTCCTTATATACCTCCGTTTTATTTTCCTTAGATTTCACTATTCTACACAGTGCACAATTCATACACTTGTAGAAACCCTTACTGGTGATCCCTTTCCTCTTCTCTGGTGGTACTGTGATGCTTCTTACCACATGATTTTTTATGTCATCTGCCCTTCTATATATAAAATTGGGTTTCTCCTGTATTATCCCTTCCAAATATTTATCTTTCCGTAGTAAAGCCCAATGCTTCCTTATTGCCTTCTCTATTCCCATTAAACTGTGTAATAAAAGGGACTATATTTTTTCTCTTTCCTCCTTCTTTCTTCTTTTTCTTTTCTTTAATTAATTTATTTCTGTCCAGTCTCTCTATCATCTGAAATTATTTTCTAATTTCTTCTTCTTTGTAACCTTTCCTTATAAATTGCTCTACTAGCTCTTCTCCTTGTATTCGGTACTCTTCATTTTTTGAACAATTTCTTCTTAATCTGTGAAATTGACTTCTTGGGACTGACCCCAACCATCTCGGGTAATGGTTACTCCCCTGAGGTATAAATGAATTAAAGGAAGAAGGTGGAAGATGATCTTGCGCTCAAGCGGGGATAATGTTATGGTGGACGTAGGGATATGGTGTAAGTTATTGGCGGTAATGGATGATAGAGGGTGGGTTTCGTAGGGGTAACCTTAAGTCTATAAGTCCCAAATGATGTCCCTTCTAAATGAAGTCTCTTGTAATAGAATATATATTAAATTCCCTATGGTGAGTTTAACCAAAGTTCCTGGTAGGTCCGGTCAGCACAGCTGGTGGATGTCTTTATGGTCAGGTAGCAGGATAATGGAGAGACAAGAGAGACAAGAGGGGGGACAGCACCTAGTGCATTATCAATGGTAAGGTAGATGGTACGTGGTGTACGCACTCACCCTCTTGTCGTCTTGATTTGTGGCATGTAAATAGAAGTAGTGTCCCACAGGAGTTCTTACTGGGTCAGCGGTGCTGGTGATCTTCAAGGTGGTGTTGATGGTCCTCACCGACTGCAGGGTTGTAAGAGAGGATAGCGGGGCGCTCCTGGCGCGGTAAACAAGGTGGGGTGCAGGGCGGGGTGGGGAAGGTAATTCACTTTCACTCACCCTGTGGACGTCTTGGAGGGTAGGCACTGAACGGGGGTTTCGTCGGCGTCTGGCGTGGTTCAGCGATGCACGTGTCAGCTGATCTCTGTGTCGCTCCCTGGTGACGTCTGCGGCCGCCCGCCAGAGACTCGCTGGTGTCCCAGGTGGCGTAGCGATGAACTGCTGATATCGCGTGAGTCTGGACTTGTGGCTCTGTCTGGAGCGGTGTATGTGCACGGAGGCTGATTCAGACAAGTTGGAGGCTAATAAATCTTATTTATTTGAATCGATAAAACAATGTTGTGTTGCGATTAATACTTTCTCAAGGGTGGGGGTGGCCAAGGTGTTGTGGGTTTATATTGGTGGTGGGGGAGGGGTTTGGATGTGACGTGTGTGCACTTAGCAATTAAGTATATTGAGTATGCGGATTGGGATATGAGAGAGGAAAGAGGTTGTAAAAAACATATATTGTAAAAAATATATAAAAAATATATATATGGTGGTGTATTATAAAGAAGAGAATAAAGGAGAAAAGTGTATATGTATATGAGTGAAATGCATATAAGGAATAACGTATAAAGAAACATATAAAGAAATGTAAAGAAATACATATAAAGAAATAATTATGGGAGGGAGGTGTATAGAGAGAGAGCAACCACCAGGGAGATGGTGGTAGAGAAATAGAGGTGTATGTAAGAGGGTAGCTGATATGTGGATTAGGGAAAAGAATGGATGATTGATAAAATGATTGGATAAATGGATAAGATGGTCTGGAATGTAAATAGGGTATGACCCTGAAGGGGATAGGAATGCATAATGGAATGGGGGGAGGGGTACAAAAATTAAGATTCCAGTCTGGAGGTAGGAATGTGGTGGGGGGGGGGGAGAGGTTAGATGATACTATTAATCTCCAGGTCGATGTTGAGACCTCTGGGGGTTAAGGTCTTGAGGTGGTACATCCACTGTATTTCTTTGGTGTTGATTTTTCTGATGTAATCACCTCCCCTCCAGTCCGGGATTACCTGGTCAATCCCTATGAATTGTAAGTGTTCTGGGTCCTGGTTGTGATGGGTCTTAAAGTGTAGGGAGACACTGTACAGGTCATACCCTTGCTGGATGTTTCTGATGTGCTCAGCTATACGGGTTTTAAGTGGTCTGATTGTTCTCCCTACATATTGGAGTTGGCAAGGGCATTGCAATAGATAAATGATGTTTTTTGTGTGACATGTGATGGTCTGCTTGATGGTGTATTGGGTGGATGTGGTATTGGATTGGAAGGTAGTGGTAGCTCTCGTGTGGTGATAGCCTAGCTGTTTACATCCGGAACAGTGACCACAGTGAAAGAATCCTTTGTTCTGTTGAAGCCATGTGTCCTTTGGTTGTTGTTGGATGTGGTTTTTTACCAGGTTTTGGTGCAGATTGGGCGCCCTTCTGTAAATGATGTTGGGTTTGTCCCCAATGTGGTGGGATATTGTATAATCTTTCTGTAGTATGTGCCAGTGTCTTTCTAGTATACGTCTGATTTCCCCTATTTTGTTGTTATAGTCTGTGATGAAGTATATGTTGTTGTCGGTGGTCTGTTGTGTTTCTTTGTATTGTAGAAGGGATTTCCTATCGAGGTTTTCAGCTTGTTGAAATGCTCTGGTGATTGTGTCCTTGTTGTATTGCTTTTCTATGAATTGTGCTGTTAGTTCTTGTCCTTGTGTCCTGTAGTCGTCTATATTAGTGCAGTTTCTCCTGAGGCGTTTAAATTGTCCTAGCGGAATATTGGATAGCCATCTGGGGTGTTGGTTGCTTGTGGATAAGATATAACTGTTTACATCAACTTTTTTGCAGAATGTGGTAGTCTCTACGGTGTCATTTGAAATGTGGATGTCTAGATCTAGGAACTCCATGCGCTGCTTACTGTAATGGGTGGTAAATTGTAAGCTATGGATGTTGTGATTGAGTGAGTTGATAAAGGATTGTAGTGATGTCTCTGAGCCGCGCCAGATGAAGATGATGTCATCGATAAAACGCCGTCATAGGACCAGGTTCGCGCCGAGTTCGAGGTTAGACCAAATATGGTCATCCTCCCAACAGCTCATGTAGAGGTTCACGTAACTCGGCGCGAACCGTGTCCCCATGGTGGTCCCCTGTCGCTGTAGGTAGTAGGAGTCGTTGAACCAGAAATAATTGTTTTTTAGAATTAATTCAATGCCCTGGAGGATAAACTGTCTCTGTTGTGGGTAAATGGAAGGGTCTTTATGTAGGGTGTGGTCAATGCTGTTTATGCCCAAGGTGTGATCAATTACAGTGTAAAGTGATGTGACATCACTCGTG
Organism: Limnodynastes dumerilii; assembly: GCA_011038615.1. Classification (NCBI taxonomy): domain Eukaryota; kingdom Metazoa; phylum Chordata; class Amphibia; order Anura; family Limnodynastidae; genus Limnodynastes; species Limnodynastes dumerilii. Next base: position 100,138 of record WWET01004538.1, on the reverse strand, counting down.
GCAATCCACATGTCTGGATGCCACTCTATCTCTGCTAAGGTTTTTAGGATATGTGTGGTGTCTCGAATGTAAGACTGTTGTTGAGTGACATATGGCTGAAGGAATCTGTCAATATACTGTGACAGATTGCTGGTGAGGGAGGATATGCCAGAAATGATAGGTCTTCCGGGGGGATGGGTGCTGTTCTTGTGTATTTTGGGCAAGAAGTAGAAAACTGGGATTTTTGGATTGTTGACGGAGAGGTAATTAAATTCCTGTCTGTTGAGGATGCCTAGTTCGAAACCGGATTTGAGTAGGGTGTGTAATGCCTGTTTCATATTTTCTGTGGGGTTGTTGGGAAGTGTTAGGTATGTGTCCATATCGCTCAGGAGTCTGAGGGCCTCTTGGTTATATGAATCGATGTCCATGATTACTAGCCCGCAGCCCTTGTCAGCGGGTTTTATGACTATGTGAGGGTTTAACTGAAGTTCTTTTAGGGCTGTGATTTCGTCCTTGGTGAGGTTTGGTCTTTTTCTTCGAGTGTCTGGGTGGTTGGGAATGTTGATTTTTTTCTATGTCATCCTCAACTAGTCTCTGGAAAGTTTTAATGAATTCGCCCCTGAGGTGGGATGGATAGAAGGTTGATTGTGGTCTGAGTGACGTGTGTTTGTAAATATTGTCCTGTATGCTGTCCTTATGTGCCACTGGGTTTTTGGTGAAATATTTATTTAGGGTGAGTTTGCGTATGTAGCGATGTAGGTCCAGGTAAATATTGAAAGAGCGGGGTTTGTTTGTGGGGGCAAATTTTAACCCTTTGTTCAGAAGTGAGATATGGTTGTTCTGAAGTGGGAATTTGCTGAGGTTAAAAATTCCTATGGGTTGTATGGGGCAATAATTAGTGGTCTCTTTGGGTCTGTGGTTTCCCCCTCTGGTTCCTCTTCTTGTCTTTCTCTTTTGTGTTTTTGTGGTTGTTGTGTGAGGGTTAGTATCATTGTTTCCGCTGGTTCTTGGTTTGGAGTGGTTGATATATTGGGGGGTATTGTGTGTGGGGTTTGTTCCAAAAAATCCACACATGGTTGTTTACTGGCTGGGGTGGGTGGTGGGGTTTGTGGGTTGTGTTACCAGTTCTGTGGTAGATGTATTCTCGATGTCAAGGATATGTAATAGGTCAACGTCTAACCAGCCTTGTTCAAATGATTCAATTAGTCTAGTTGTGTAGTCAGAGTCGTCGGTGGAGTTGGAGGAAAAGGATGAGTCGGATTCTGTCTCAGTTTCTGATATCTCGGGGTTTATGTAGGTGGTTGGTTTGGTTAGGGGGGGATTTTACTGTGTGGGAGGGGCTGGTTTATTGTCGGAGTGTAACTTGGTCATGAATTGCGGGTAAGTGAAGCCCAGTTGGTAATAATTGCACTGGAGGTTCCGTCTGTGTGCTATAGTGACTATGTCAACATTGCTCACTGTCCTGGGTATTTGGTTGTGTTCTACAGGTTTGGTTTTTCCTGAGATGGTTAGTGGGATTGTTTGCTTGTGGTGTTTCTTAGTTGTCCTGGACGTATGTATTTTGGTTTTCTGTTTGGTATTATTGCCAAATCTATCTCGTAGTGCTTTGCGGTTTTTTCTTAAGATAATCTCTGTCTCCCTTTTCTGTAGCCTATTTTTAGATACATTTTCTAGTTCGCTAAAACCTGGTTGTGATCTATAGGGAACAATGGTGTTGTCTAGTTTGTGTATCTAGCTGGTGAAGTTTCTCTTTGTTGAACTGTAGTGTAAGGCTCATGAGTTTGAAAGAGCATTCATTGAGGATATTCTGCCAGTCTGCTTGTAGGTTACTGTCACCGAATTCGAAGGAGGGGGCTTTTTTGACTTTAAGACCTTTAGGTATGAGCTTGTGAGACAGGTACCACTCTAAGATATAGTTATCCCACCAGAGTTTTATTTCTTTGAGGTGTAGTTTTTCTAGTTGTGTGACTTTATTACAGAGGTCTATACCCTATGATGATGGCGTCTTCTAGTTCATTGCGTAAACTGTTAGCTAACCCTATCCTAGCTTGATCGTCAGTGAGAAGGCCCATGTACTTAAGGAGCTGCAGTTGGGAAAAGAAGATAATGGAAGAAATACAGGTAGGTTGCGCTCACTTATGTAGCTAGGCAAGGGTCGTATGTGGGGGGTCTGATGCGGGCTGCAGATCTCTTCAGGATTGTCCCCAACAGACAATGCAGAATAGAATTAAAGGAAGAAGGTGGAAGATGATCTTGCGCTCAAGCGGGGATAATGTTATGGTGGACGTGGGGATATGGTGTAAGTTATTGGCGGTAATGGATGATAGAGAGTGGGTTTGGTAGGGGTAACCTTAAGTCTATATTAAGTCCCAAATGAAGTCCCTTCTAAATGAAGTCTCTTGTAATAGAATATATATTAAATTCCCTATGGTGAGTTTAACCAAAGTTCCTGGTAGGTCCGGTCAGCACAGCTGGTGGATGTCTTTATGGTCAGGTAGCAGGATAATGGAGAGACAAGAGGGGGGCCAGCACCTAGTGCATTATCAATGGTAAGGTAGATGGTACGTGGTGTATGCACTCACCCTCTTGTCGTCTTGATTTATGGCATGTAAATAGAAGTAGTGTCCCACAGGAGTTCTTACTGGGTCAGCGGTGCTGGTGAACTTCAAGGTGGTGTTGATGGTCCTCACCGACTGCAGGGCTGTAAGAGAGGATAGCGGGGTGCTCCTGGCGCTGTAAACGAGGTATGGTGCAGGGCGGGGTGGGGAAGGTAATTTACTCACCCTGTGGACGTCTTGGAAGGTAGGCACTGAACGGGGGTTTCGTCGGCGTCTGGCGTGGTTCAGCGATGCACGTGTCAGCTGATCTCTGTGTCGCTCCCTGGTGACGTCAGCAGCCGCCCGCCGGAGACTCGCTGGTGTCCCAGGTGGCGTAACGATGAACTGCTGATATCGCGAGAGTCTGGACTTGTGGTTCTGTCCGGAGTGGTGTATGTGCACGGAGGCTGATTCAGACAAGTTGGAGGCTAATAAATCTTATTTATTTGAATCGATAAAACAATGTTGTGTTGCGATTAATACCCAACGCGTTTCATCACTGATAGTGACTTTCTCAAGGGTGGGGGTGGCCAAGGTGTTGTGGGTTTATATTGCCGGTGGGGGAGGGGTTGGGATGTGACGTGTGTGCACTTAGCAATTGAGTATATTGAGTATGCGGATTGGGATATGAGAGAGGAAAGAGGTTGTAAAAAACATATATTGTAAAAAATATATAAAATATATATATATGGTGGTGTATTATAAAGAAGAGAATAAAGGAGAAAAGTGTATATGTATATGAGTGAAATGCATATAAGGAATAACGTATAAAGAAACATATAAAGAAATGTAAAGAAATACATATAAAGAAATAATTATGGGAGGGAGGTGTATAGAGAGAGAGCAACCACCAGGGAGATGGTGGTAGAGAAATAGAGGTGTATGTAAGAGGGTAGCTGATATGTGGATTAGGGAAAAGAATGGATGATTGATAAAATGATTGGATAAATGGATAAGATGGTCTGGAATGTAAATAGGGTATGACCCTGAAGGGGATAGGAATGCATAATGGAATGGGGGGAGGGGTACAAAAATTAAGATTCCAGTCTGGAGGTAGGAATGTGGTGGGGGGGAGGGGGGGGGGAGGGTA
>WWET01004538.1:72126-82828 GCA_011038615.1 Limnodynastes dumerilii | reverse complement strand
GCACCATCACACGCACCATAACACGCACCATCACACGCACTATCACACGTAATATTACACGCAGCATCACACGTACTATTACACGCACCATCACACGTAATATTACACGCACCATCATACGTACTATTACACGCACCATCACACGTACTATTACACATACTATTACTCGCACCATCACACGCACCATCAAACGTACTATTACTCGCACCATCTACTATACTATTACTCGCACCATCGCACATACTATTACACGTACTATTACTCGCACCATCACACGCACCATCACGCGTACTATTACACGCACCATCACACGCACTATTACACGCAACTCACACCACACGTACTATTACTCGCACCATCGCACATACTATTACACGTACTATTACTCGCACCATCACACGCACCATCACACGTACTATTACACGTACCATCACACGCACTATTACACGCACTATTACACGCACCACGCACCATCCCATCACATGCACCATCACACGCACTATTACACGCACCATCACACGCACTATTACACGCACCATCACACGCACTATTACACGCACCATCACACGCACTATTACACGCACCATCACACGCACTATTACACGCACCATCACACGCACTATTACACGCACCATCACACGCACTATTACACGCACCATCACACGCACTATTACACGCACCATCACACGCACTATTACACGCACCATCACACGCACTATTACACGCACCATCACACGCACTATTACACGCACCATCACATGTACTATTACACGCACCATCACACGTACTATTACACGCAGCATCACACGTACTATTACACGCACCATCACATGTACTATTACACGCACCATTACACGTACTATCACACGCACCATCACACGCACCATCACACGCACCATCACACGTACTATTACACGCACCATCACACGTACTATTACACGCACCATCACACGTACTATTACACGCACCATCACACGCACATTCACATGCACCATCACACGCAATATTACACGCACCATCACACGCACCATCACATGCACCATCACACGTACTATCACACGCACCATCACATGCACCATGTACATGTAATATTACACATAGCATCACACGCACCATGACACATAATATTACACGTACTATCACACGCACCATCACACGCACCATGCACATGTAATATTACATGCGATGGTGTTAAAATCACCTCCAAACACTATCTCCTTGGCCGTAAAAAGGAAGGGCTTGATCTTCCTAAAGAGGCATTTCCTATCCCACCTCGTTTGAGGTGCATAAATATTTATGAGCCTCAGGCTATGCCCCCTTAAGATGACATCCATGACCATACACCTTCCTACTTCCAATTCTATTACCCGTTGAACAGTTGCCATGCCGGTAAAAAGTACCGCCAACCCACCGTACCGCTCGGCGGCTAGAGACCAATAGTAGTCACCGCGCCTCCAACTTCGTTTGCATTTGTGGAGGTCTGCGAGCCTCCCCACCCTTGTCTCTTGCAAAAATAAAATATCGACTTCAAGGGAGTCGAAAAAAACGAGCGCCATGTGACGAGCACGTTCGGACAATACAGATGCCACATTAATGGTGGCAAACGATATAGGTTGGAGAGCCATTCTTACTGGGTAATAGAAAGTAGGAAACCCTCAATTACATCTTCTTTGCTTGCTTCCTAACTCTAACACCACCCTCTTCCCCTGAGGAACCCCTCCGTTTCACCATCACCCCCAAAGGAATGTCGTCATCATCAGATAAACTGAAATATTCATAATCTGGGTTCATATCAGGAGGGGCTTCCATTGCTTTACTACCCCCACCCTTTTTCTCCTTCGGTTTCCTCCCTTGCCCCCCAGAGTTAATTGTTAACCGCTTGGGAACAACCCCAACCTGCTGCCTCTTATCACCCAGACTCCCTCCACCCCTCAAATTCCCTCCCACATCCTCCCCCCTCTGAGCCCCTGTTTGCTTCCTCCCACCACCTCCTTGCCCCCCCACAATTTCTCCCTCTATACCCACCCCTACAGCTTGGGACAAGAAATCCTCCCTCCTTTTTCCCCTAAACTCAGATCTGTTTACCTTCCTATCCCTTGCAACTCTTTGCTTTACCACCCTTTCCTCCCCCTTTAAATGTTTTACTTTGGCTTTTACCTTACCCCCTGTCCCAACCTTGTCCTTTACATTTTTCCCCTTCTGAACTAGCTGAAAAGACCCATCCTCAACCCTGGTAATTTCTTCCACAACCTCTTCCATCTCTACCAGGTTTGAGGACAAGATCTCAAATTTATTAGAGAGTGCCACAGGAGCACCCTCTATGTTCTCTGCACCCCCCTTCTGTATCCCTTTCTGACCTTCCATCTGTACACCCTCCCTCCCTATTATCCCAGAGGGAGCAGAGCTCTTTTGGAAATTTCAACTTCTACTCTTTCCAGAATGTCAGCTAGTTCTTGGTCAGTTATGATATTAGTATTATGCTCAGCCTTGGGGCAGTGGATATACGTGTGCCCACCCTCCCCACATAAATTACATTTTTTATTTGTGCAGTCGGCCGACCTGTGCCTCAATTCCTGGCACCACGCACACTTGGTTTCTGGGCAGGAGGAGCTCAGGTGTTGTGCAGACCCACATCTGTGACAGGTTCTTGGCTGCCCTGGATAAAAACACTGTACACTGTCTCTTCCAATATGTGTAGCTGAAGGCAGATGCACCAAACCCAACCCTGAAGTCCTGAGCTTGACTTTGGCTGACCAAGCCCCTCCCCATACCCCTCTTGGGCCCGGGAACTTTGTTAGGGGGGTCTCTATATCTGCATACTTTGAGACCCAATATGTCAGGTCCCCTTGAGGCAGAGACTCATTCCTGACCAGTATTGTGATTTTAACCTTATCTTGCCTGGTTAGAGACCTGACCAAGAACTGACTCCAAAACGGATCTGTTTTTATATTGTACCATTTTTGCTGGAAACTCAACATGCCCTGTATATTCAAAAAGCTGAGGTCATACTCTGGGGAATTACTAGGATGTATACATGCATATAAATCTCTTACAGAGTACCCCAACTTAAATATATTGTCAATAAATATGTCACAAGAGGGCAGAATTTGCCTTGCCTTCCATTTAAATTGGATAACAGTCCTTCTTTGGGGAGGCTGGCCCTGCTGTGGCCCTGCATTAATCTGTACTGGTCTCCTACCAGCAGCTACATTAGCATATGACACAGGTGGATTACTCTGAACAGGGGCAGCAACACCTACAGGTTCAGTGATCTGATTCATAGATGTTCCTACCCCAGGAGCTGACAACAGAGGCAAACGAACCTTCAGCCTAGAGCCTTCAACAACTGCTCCTGCCTCACCTGCAGGGATTACTGAAATGACTTCAGTCACAGGTTGCACATCAACAACAGGCACAGCAGACATTTGAGCAGAAACAAAACTTTTGCAATGTTAACATTTGCAGGTAACTGCACATCAGACTCACACATTTTGTGCTGCATGTTATTTACAGAGTTTGCAGCCAAATCAGCAGAACACAAGGCATGCACCTGATGACCACACCCTGCAACCCTGACAACAGGCTTGGCTGCCACTGCATTAGAGACCACATTAGTAGCGGGTAAAGAATTTGCATTGATATTAGCAATAAATTGTTTTTCAAAACTTTGTGTCTCAAGTTTATCAGTCATGTTGTCATTAACTGTGTTACTTTCTAACAGGATGACGGCAGGAGGGGAACAGTGTACAGACTTATGCATATCTTTACTATGCACTGCACCTGCCCCCTCTACTGCATTTTCACCCACACATACACAAATATCAGCCTTATCTGACATGTTCATGTTTTCACACTCATCTTTCTCCAGTGCTTTAATTTGGGAAAGGAGACTTGGTCCTTGGGAGGGCTGTAGAATCTCTCCTGGGAAGTTGGGGGTCAATGCCTGGGAACTAACCCCTTCAGTCCCTGGTTGCTTGTGGCTAAGATGTCTGTCTTGCACCTCCTCATCTTCGGACTCAGAAACCTGAATATTTTTCCCACGAGATCTGATGAGCTTTTGCAAAATACGGATTTTAAAGACCATGTCTTTTTCTTCTCCCTCCAGCTGAGAAATGAGGGGTTTCATCTGTTTTCGGTCCCTGCTGAATTTGCTGTTGCTTGACCTTTTTTTCGTTTTATTTGTTGGCGCAGTCTATTAATGTTGCTCTCAGTCTTTCTTAGTAGACTGCTTAAATCTGCCACAGACATATGTTTAAAAGCGCTGAACAAGTCCACAGCAGGTGAGATCACCTCTTCCTTCCCAGCAGCTTTTTCCTCAGTACTGTGGCTGCTACCAGCAACCGGGCAGTCCTCTGTTTCATACACACATGGTAGGTCCACCTTCACTACAGGGTTAACTTCACCCTGTAGCAGTCCAGCATGGCCCAAGTTAACTCCACTTGAGCCTGATGCTTCCCTGTTATCTTCACAGGAATCTTCAACATGGGCAGTATTAACTCCATACTGCCCACTGGAACTATTGAGAAAGGGCGACGCCCGAAACGCGTTTAGGATCCGGACCACGTTAGCAGCTGCTGTGTCTCTCTCCCCAGCCGACGTTCCACTGACTCCTTAGGACTTTTTTCACCTCTGCTAGGACGTCCATTACTCGCAGCTCCTTGGGACTCGTGTGCTACTGCGGTAGGGGATTGTTGTTACCCCCAGTCTGCTTTATTTATTGTCATTATGTGTCACTGTTTTAATTGAATTATTCAGTAAATATTACAAGATTTTAGATTTATAACGAGTCTTATATCTTTTATGCTGATTGATTTTACCCCTTTCTTCCATTTATTTATATGCACTGGCTTGGATGAGAGGAGATTTCTTCTACAGTGATTCCATGAATACATCTTCTTCCTGCATGCCGCTTAATTGTTAGAAGTTATTTATTTATTTATTTACTTTAGTGTAACCATCTAGCGCAGTTGTACTGTACACCACTATTCCGTTTGTTTCCATATTTTTTAAGAGGTTGTTTGGACCCTCTTTTTGTGGTTTAATGTTCTGCAGCTGGTTTTTAGCTCTTTTACAAGACCCCACCCCTACTTTTATTGTAACTAGAAAACTGTTTGTATAGATTTTTGGTCAATAGGAAATTGGGGTAGATCCAGACCTATGTTCTTTTTACATTCGTTGGCGTAGTATATTTACGCTATTGTAAGTAGTATGCACTCCCCTAGACCATCCCCTTGCTCGTATGTATTTTACTCTATCTACGTTTGCCAAACCCTACATTAACTTTTCCAAGCATAAGTACGGACGTACGTAATGGATTGACGTCTGTAACGGCCTAACCCGGCCCATACTGTACGATTTAAATGCCTCCATCCACCTACAAAGCGTATTTCCGGGTTACATATGTATGACACGCCCTTACGTTCGTATTTATGCTATGGTTACATAGGATTAGAGTCACTTTGCATAACAGTACAGTACAGCAGTACATACAAATTTGCGATTTTACGTCAGCAGCTAGTGTGAAAACGCTAGCATACGTAGCTCAGGATCTGGCCCAATGTTTTGCATTACAGTCACTAGGAAACTGTCTGTATTGAGTCGCGGTCACTAGTATGCCATCTGTATTGAGCTACAGCATAATATTTTATATTAGCACTATCTAACACTAATGTGGCTGGCGATAATGATGTGCTAACCCAGCCAACTTTTAAGTGGTACTGCCTTCTAATTATATGGTCATGCACACATTAGGCCACTTCAGGGTCACTTTAAGATTTGAATCCACCAATGGAAGTTTCACTCCTATCCAGCACCAGTTCTACACACCTATTTTTTTTTTTTAACTGTTACTCCTGAGTGTTAATAGCTTGTAGAATTACCATTTGGGAAACTCTTAAAAGTGGTTTTAGGCCACAGATTTGAGCATTTTTTAGTGGTTTCCTTTTAATACTCTGTTGCTGGCTTGTTTATAAGAACAGCTTGGAAGCAGAACAATTTGGGGACAACAATATTAATTGGCAATGTCACTTTTTATTTTCATTAATAATAATGTAATGAATTCCCAAAACATGTTAGCGGTTGATATCCACCAGAAAATCGTTGAACTGTAAAATTGCAAAATTCATTTACACTATTTCTCTGGATACTTTAACAAACTACTGCAAAGTGTAAAATATAGTGATATAGTTGTAGATCCAGACATAAGTGCTTGTTACGTTTCATCGCGTAATGTATTTACACTAGCGTATTTTCTATGCACTCCCCTAGACACTCCCCTTGCTCGTACGTACTTTGGCCGTTTTACGCTTGCCAAACCCTACCTTAACTTTTCACAGCGTAACTACTGATGTACGTAAAGGCTTCACGTACGTACCTGCCTAACAACGCCCATTCTGTATGATTTAAATGCCTCATCCTGCCTCCAAAGCATAATTACACTTGTCGTATGGCTGTCACGCCCCTTCGTTCATAGTTACGCTGTTGATACGTGGCTTGTACGTACATTCAGAGTTATGTGGCGTAACATCTGCCACGCGCATGAGCAGTAAATACTAATGAGTGATTTTACGTCAGCAGCTAACATAAAATCGCTCGCATACGTAGGTTAGGATCTGGCCCATAGTGAGAGGATCCGATTCCCTTTACAATGGTAATGTCTTTCATAGGTATACCAGATTTAGCTGGACAGCTTATTACTTCAATATTCACAGTTCACATGAAGTATACCGACAGTCTTTCTCCACATCGGGGTTTCTCAACCAATGGTACTTGCACCATGCCTGGTCATACTCTGGGCTACCGGGACTTTAGCCCTTAGCAAAATCGACCAGGCAAACATTGCTGGACAGACATCGTCCAGATGTTTGCCATATTAAAAATACAATTTGCCGTATTCACTAAAGGCGATTTGACTAAATCACCTTTAGTTCGTCGGCAAAGCACTGAAAATCAAAGCACCTTTTGTGTGGGGCGCTTTAATTGAAAACGCCCCACACTGTACCAAACAAACACATGTCAATATATTTGACATGTTTTTTTCTATGTCCCAAAGCCAAGCGCAGTATGTTTGGAATGCTTAGCATGGCTGCGCTGATAGAACTACAAGGCTCAGCATTGCTTCCTTCTGTTCTTCGGCCTCTTCTGACACTTGCCCCAATGACAGGCTCCGTCCTCTTCATGGGTGCCGCTACTAATGACCATTCAGTCAGTAGAAGGCACCCATTTATAGAAATTGTGACGTCATTTACATTAAGGGGCTCGAGGGAGCGCACTAGTGTTTATGGCGTCATCATTTCTATAAAAGGGTGCCCTTTAGTGTCCGAATGGTCATTAGTAGTGGCGCAGAAGAAGAGGAGGGAGCCTGTCATCGGGGCAAGTTCCAGAAGAGGCCGAAGATCTGAAGGAAGGACCGGAACATCATCTTCAAGCAAGCGGACAAGATTCTTCAAGCAACTGGAGAAGATTAACTGCAAAGAAAGAAGAAACCACAAGCAACTATTCCCAAGAATGATGACAGCTAAACGGTGAGTCTGAAATATTTTTATTTACTTTATGCAAAACACATTAGTTTAAAAGACATTTATTACAAAACAGTGTGGCTGTGGTAATTTTACTGAGTAGAGGGCAATATAATGCATTGTAAATGTTTATTTTAGGCACACATGTATGTTAATACATTTTTTGAGGCACAGTATTTTTTTTTTTTGCACTGGATACAGCGCAGCATGCTTAGAAGGCTTAACATGCTGACACTGATATTACTACAAGGATCAGCAATGCCGAGCCTTGTAGTTCTATCAGCACAGCTATGCTAAGCATTCCAAACATGCTGCACTTGTGTTTTTTTTTTGGTTTTTTTTAAACATTTTCTGCTTTTTTATAGAAAATGACAGCAATTTAGCCCTTGAAAAATTGATGCATATTGACGGGGATTTAAAAGCATTTTTAAAAAGCGTCGGTTAGTGAATACCGCGATTTTAGCTAAAAAACTGCGTGAAAATTGCGGCGATTTAGATCTATTTTAAATCGCTTTAAAAAATCAACTTTAGTAAATATACTAAAGAGGTATAGGTATAGGTTAGGATATTTCAGTATTAACACCCTTGTGTAGTGAAGGTTAAAGTGAGTTGCCCCACACATGCATTCATAGGGTAATAGTTGGACTTGTGCCCCAAATATAAATAGATATTGCCTGTAGTAATACTGCTGTTCCCCTCTCATATGGGGAGAAAAGAGATGGACCATAGAGCAATAAAATTTTAAACAAATTTTACTGTATTGACATTTAAATTTGCATGGGTACCAGAAATCAGAAAAATTAAATCACAATCCCAAATATGGGCTTATCTGCAAGACTTCCTATGGATACAGTGGCTCCTGTTACCCACATCCAGTCCACTCAGAAAATCAGGCAGAAGAAGCAGCGATTTATCATAAAGTCATACTCTTGGATTCTAACAAACCAATTTGTTTCGTCTGGGCATTTAAGCCGGGGTTGACTTCCTCAGGCATAAAAGAGCAATGGAAAGACTGACATTTAGTGGAGCATATTTACAGTAAGTGCCAGCTTCTGCTGGACAAATAAGTCTGATTGTAGGGTCCGTAACAAAACCCTCTGCTAATTGAACAGGTCAGTCGGAAATACAATTACACTTTTTAAGATTAACAGTTTAGACAGCTCATACAGTATATACAACATATGTGCAGGGTTTATGGTACCATTTTCAATATATACTACAGTAGTTGTCGCTGGTTTATGGCATCCATTTTTTTTACAGACCATTGTGTTTCTAGAAAATATTTTGTATATATCACTTGTAAACTTAGGTTAACTCTTCTCTTCTCTACTATGGTTTATTCACAGGGGTGACTGGAGACTGGCACAAGTTACCCCAAGGTCCTTATATCTCACCTGTGGCTGCTGGCAAAGAAACTCTCAGCAATGTGATACTGATGAGCATCTGCATCAGGCTGCTGTGAGTTTGTCTTTCAGCACAATGATAGTGTTGGTTACTACTTATTATAGAGTTAAAATTAGAAAAAAAAAAAATCCTGCCTCCCTAAAAAAAACTGGACCATCCTGTGTAAAGGTTTGATTTTGCACCAACATTAACTCCATTGTTATCTGTTGTTCATAAGAGAACCCAGTTGCTGAAGAGAAAACAAAAATGATAATGAACTGGCAGAAAACCTATAACTTCCCTGATCTTCACTGACTTCTTCTGCAGCTCCTACGCTTTGTGCTAACCAAAAATTTCTTCACATTCGAAGGGAGATACTACCTCCAAGTACGGGGCACTGCAATGGGAAGTTCTTGTGCCCCCACGTATGCGTGCCTGTACTTGGGATGGTGGGAAAATTAGATTGTTTTCTCTGAGGAAAATAAGATGTTCACGGACCACATAGTGACTTGGCTAAGATATATCGACGACGTGTTTATCCTCTGGGAAGGAGACATAGATACATTTAATAACTTTGTTGGTATACTTAACACTAATAATTATAACCTTCACCTTACAGTGCACCAAAGCCAAAAGAGTATTGACTTCCTGGACATCACAATAAATGTGGAAAAAGATGGTTGCCTTACCACAGATTTATTTAGGAAGCCAATGGCTACAAATAGCCTGTTGCATTCTATGAGTTCCCACCCTCCGGCCACCAAAAAGAGCAGCTGAACTCCGGGACAGATTGTCCCAAAGGGGCTACAGCTCCAGAACCCTTAAGACTGCTTACCAAAAAGCCTTACAGAGAAGGACTTATCTGACCCCGTCAACGGGAAATTAAACCAAATAGAACTAGGTTCATAGGGGATTATTGTGCGCAGGCACCCAGCATTACTAGGATTTTGAAGAAACACTCTCATATCCTACTGACAGACGAAGTCTTCTCCAATGCTTTAGGGTGCTCCATTAGTATGTGCTGGAGACGAGCTCAAAACATTAAAGATTGCCTGGTGGACAGTTTTCTCAAACCATTACCACGCAAGCCACTAACCACAAAGAGATGCCACCCATGTGGCAGGTGTAAAGGGTGCAGATATATGACTGTGGCCAGGGAAATCAAGGATAAATATGGAAAAATCCATAAATTTGACAATTTTACTAACTGTGAGACACCCAATTTTGTTTATTGCCTTGTTTGTCCCTGTGCAAAGAAATACGTTGGTAAAACAACGAGGAGATTTAAGGTACGTCTCCTGGAACACGTGAATTCCATACATAACAGTACCAAGGACCTGGATAGGTTTAAACCCCTAACACCAGTGGCAAGACACTTCTACCATGCTCACCAGGCTGACCCAAAGGGCTTGCAAGCCTTTATTTTGGAGAACTTGTTGATAATAATATTTTTTGAATGACATGCTTTGAATTGTCTAATAAGGTTTAACAAAGATTAACAATCATTTATTATACATTTACAGGAATACACAGGTAACAGACATTACATTAGTTCTTTCAGACAAAAGATCTTTCCAATATGGCTACTAACACGTTACCCAAGATGGCTACAAGCACATGGCATTATCCAGCAGAGTTTAGAAATAACCAATTTAAGTGTGCTTTAAAGTAGGATAAGTTTGAAATACAGAGTTAACATTAGGTCACTAGAGCACATTATGTTAGATTAAGTTAGAATGAAGTTATAGAAGATAATAGAAATAGGATACCCTGATATGCTGTATATATTTCTATACTCACCA
>WWET01004538.1:45126-65097 GCA_011038615.1 Limnodynastes dumerilii | reverse complement strand
ATTTCCCTTAACCCCCCCCCCTTTTTGAGCCTCTTAATAAGGATAAACGGACTGAGCATGTAGTATCTATGTTGATTTGTAAATAAGATAAGTTTTTCAAATGCTCTAAAATCCCTTTAGAATCCGTCTAGCTGTGTCAGGTCTATACTGTGGTATATCCTGGCCAAACTATAGGACAGCCTCTTAATAAGGATAAACGGACTGAGCATGTAGTATCTATGTTGATTTGTAACTTTAATAAGTTTTTCAAATGCTCTAAAATCCCTTTAGAATCCGTCTAGCTGTGTCAGGTCTATACTGTGGTATATCCTGGCCAACACTCACTATAGGACAATCATTTATCCTTATCAGTACAACGGGCATCACACATGAGGAGCAGGATACTTCAGCCTTGTTTATTTGCAGCCTTCTGTTTCTCTCTGACTCCACCGTGACTTTGTTTTCAACTGTCTCAATAATTGTTATTGCCTCCCCTCACAGGGTTAATACAAGTGCCGACATGATTGGTTAATCAGGCATGTAAATTCAGGATCAGAACCCGTGACCAACAGCCCTCCCAGTGGAAGCTCGTTTGCGAAACGCGTGTAGAAGACGCTGACTCATCATCTGCCTTTCATCCCCACAAGCCTCCGACAGATACTCTGGGAGAACAGATGTCTACATTCCTAAGACCCATATACCTGCCAAGAATAGGGAGGGTGAGTTTACTTGCGTGGAATACGTAAAGCCTGACCGTGAGGTTAGTAGTGTTTATTAGGGACCGTTTTCTCTCTGGATTAGATTAGATTTGTACTCACTCCTCAACACACTTGGACTATTTTTGAATGGACTCTGGTTCTCCCTTTACCTGCTGACTTATATGGCTGAGTATCTCTCCTTGTTATACAATATATATTGCTAAAGTATATTTACCTTATATTTTTTGCTTGTTTGGGGCATCCTAAAAATCACTACTACATAATCAGCTATTAATAGCTGTGTATTACCTTCTAAATTCAGCTATTACAGCTGGCAATAAATATAGCAAAATTTGTTTGGCATCATATACCTCTCTGTGTTTTATTGAGCTTATAAATTCTATGTGTACAGACAGTGCACTGTGTTTTGAACAGCCACTTGAACCCCTTCTGTGGGACTCAAATCCGGTGTTTTTCTATTGCTCTATATTGGCTGTACAGTAGCACCCCCCAGTGTGGGGTAGCTCTCACCTAGTGATACATACATATGTGCGGTAGATCCCTGTGTTGTGTTCTTCACTGACTCTACCTTCTTTCTGTCCCAGTCTCCTTGCCCTCCCCTTAGGTCTGAGATATTCTACTGTATCCATATCACTCAATCTCCCTAACTTGCCTGCCTCATTGTCCTCTGACTACCTGTCAGCTGCGGTGTCTAGACTGCGTCTAGCCATCATATCTCACTGCCCAGGTGCCCTATACATCTCTCATTTTGACCTCTCTGCTCGACATACTCTCTCATCCCCCCCACATCATAACTTGTAGCTCCCCTATCCTGAACCTTGCACCCTTTACCACTCCCTCCCCCCATCCAATTTCCATCCTAAACCCTGCCCTTGACCCCACCCCAATCCTCTCACCCCTCCCAGTTCATCCATCCCTGCTAACCTCATTCACATTTCCACTCTCCACACCCTCCCCTTCTCCTTCACTTTCTGGAATGCAAGATCCATCTGTAACAATCTCCCAGTCATACATGATCTGTCCATCTGTAACTCCTTCAACTTCCTAGCTATCACTGAAATATGGCTCTTCCCCACTAACACCTCCTCACCCACTGCTCTTGCCTATGGAGGACTCTCTTTCTCTCACTCTCCCAGAGCCTGCTTTTCTCTCCCTTCTGAATTTTCCACACTATCTTTCCTGAGACCTCCCTCATCTTCTCTTCTTTTGAGATCCACTCCATCTACCTTTTCCATCCCCTATACCTCCGTGTTGCTGTCATTTACCGGTCCTCAGGTCCTTTCTTGCAGTTCTTCGAGAACTTTGTTGCCTGGCTCACCCACTATCTATCCTCTGACCTCCCTTTCATCATCTTGGATGACTTCAACATCCCCATTGATAACTCCTCCCACTTCAGAACCTCTAAACATCTCTCTATTTCCTCATCATCCTGACTTAATGGACCACCTCCCTTACCCACTGCTCACTTGTCTTGCCCCCCTTCAATCTATTCACAATGCTTTTTTTAGGCTCATCTTTCTCACATGCCTCCCTTCTTCGGCCTCTCCATTATGTCAAACCTTCCACTGGCTTCCTGTCCGCTTCAGACCTCTCTTTAAACTCCTTACCACACCTTTAAGGCCATCTCCTCAACCACTGCTACCTACCACTCTTTCTTCATCTCCGGGCACACCCCTTCCCACCCTCTCTGTTCTGCTAACCACTGTCTGACCTCCGTACTGATCACCACATTTCACAAAAATGTCCAGGACTTCTCCCATGCTGCACCTCTGCAATGGAATGACCTTCCTTCTTCAGTCAGTCTCTCCCCCACATTGAAGGTCTTCAAGCGCTTACTCAAAATGCACCTGTTCAGGCTAGCCTACTCCTCCTCCACAAAAAATCTTCACTGAATCCTACATCTCACCCTTCTTCTCCTTTCTTCCCCCTCTTCTTTGCTCACTACAGCAGTCCACTTCCTTTCCCCTCCTTATGTCTCCTGTAAGATCATCCCTCCCACTTAGTGTGTTAGCTCATGAAAGTAGGGCTCTCCATCCTAGTGTTGTTTTCTGCTCCACCTCTCATCCTTCACTTCATACCCTCTTGTCCCCCTCTGCTACCTTTTTACCTTGTCTCTTTTATGTGGATGTCAATTATGATTACTGCATCCTATCTTAAATATTCTGCATGAAATCTCGTATCTTGTACGCATGGTGAGTGAACCAGACTTCTGCATCAGATGGATTTTGATATTACTTTTGTAGGGTCTGGTACAAAGTCCCGGCGCTTAAATTCCCGGAGCTGAAAATACCTCTACCAGTTTCCCTACTCTCATAATCCTGGCATGTATAAAATCCTGGCGCAAAAAATTCCCGACAATTTAAAATACCTACATGACTAAAATACCTACACTGACAATTCCAGCCATTAAAAATCCCGGCACGTAAAAATGACCGACACTGACAATCCCGGCAAATACTGCAACGTAACACCCGACTTCACTGACTGAATATACAAAATACACCAGATATTACTCAGCACACATTCATCAACTGCCCGACAATTCTCTAACTGTCTCAAAATACACCCTATATCACACAGCACACATTCATCAATTGTGGGCAATTGTGACAGAAAATGGTCGTTATCCAGGTCACAAGGAGCAATGACATCCACATAATGACTGTGGGGAACTTCATTTCCATGTTCTGTCTATCAGCTCTGTAATGACTGTAGATTGCTCAGAGAACATATATACGTAAAACAGCATGCAGGAAATATACCTACCTGCATGTAGCTCCTCCTACCATAACATCAAAATAAAAGTTGAAGACATGACCTCCGGTTGTTTTCTTTTGGTTAAGATATCTTGAAAAAGATTAAGTACAAGTGTGAATTGACATAAATATTTAGTTATGCAACAACAGACCTGCAAGGTTTTTTAAGTACAATATGATTCCCACAGTCAGGGGCGGATTGGAAACTTTAAGTGGCCCTGGAAAAAAATTATGCAAGAGGCCACATGTGTGTGAGATCACTAATGGTGAAGTCAAAAAAATATGTAAGGGTCAGGCTGCAAGGAAGGGTGGGTTAGAGACAGGCTGCCAGGAAAGGAGGGTTAGGGTAGTGAGAGGGGAGGGTTAGGGTTAGAGTTAGGGAAGGGACTATTTTTACTTACCATTTAGTTAAACAGAGCTTTCAAAGCTCCGTGGATTGATTACTATGCCACACCTGGGCTATATGTAGCCAATTAAGTGTTATGTAAAGGAGTTACAAGCAAAGACAACATCTACTGACTAATATTTCACAATCCAATAGTGATTTAGAATGACCTCTATGCAATGCAAATAGTCACTGCCACCCAAGTGACCACCACCTGAAACATACAGCATCCTAATTACCACCACCCAATACATACAGTAGCATAGTGACCACCGCCTGAAACATGCAGCATCCTAGTGCCCACCACCCAATACCTAGAACATTCTAATGATCTCTGTTCTATACAGACATCATTTTAGCCACCACCACCCATGACAGCCAACATTCTAGGTTTCTTCAAATAAAATAGGAGCTTCTGAGCAGTGCCACCGTCATCAATTGCAGAGCCCTTGACACAGCCGCAGGGCTCCGTCCCCTAGGTGATGTCACATAGGGCAGGGCCCGGCAGACACGCTTTAACAGCGGGCCGGTGCGCAATTTCCCTACGCATTGGCCAGCTACTGAATAGCGCTAAGCAGCAAGTATCGGCAGCAGGATACCCCCGATACCTGCTGTTACAGAGCTAGGTAAGTATCGGCGGGCCCCCATCAGGTCCGGGCCCGAGACAATAGGCCCGGCTGTCCCTCCCGATGACGGGCCTGCTGCTGAGTGGCCTTCAGAGGCCACGGCCTACTGGGAAAAATCCCTGTGAGTCCTATGGCCCATTCGCCCCTACCCACAGTAATGCAAAACCGTGCACCTTGGCAAAACTATGCTGGACTGCAGGGAAATTACATTTCACATCTGCAAACAGCAGGAGATGAAGGGTGAGGGTGAGGGTTAGGCTGCAGGGAGGGAAAGGTTAGGGTTAGACTGCAGAGAGGGAAAGTTTAGGGTTAGGCTGCAGAGAGGGAAAGGTTATGGTTAGGCTGCAGGAAAGGGGATGGTTAGGGTTAGGCTGCAGGAAGGGAAAGGTTAGGGTTAGGCTGTAGAGAAGGTGAGGTAAGGGTTAGGCTGCTACAAGGAGAAGATTATGGTTAAACTGGAAAGAGGTTTCAGTTAGGGAGCGAAGTCAGAGAACTGTTTCTTTAAAAGTACGCAATTATACGCGCGCACGGTACAGTTCAAACCCCCTCAGACCCATGACACTCCCCTCTCTTGGCCATGCCGTCGGTGACTTACGCCTCCATAGACCACTTGTAACTTTCTGTGAGCAGTTGCGTGCGTACGTATCCTCCGTCCGTGCGTTTCTGTATAACCGCGCCTCCATGTGTTTACTTAAATGCCTCCCCCACCCACATTTATGTTAAGTTTTCCGTGCGTCGGAGATGTGCGTATGTCCCCAAGTGTGCTTCACACGTACGTCCGTGAGGCACTATGTATAGTCCATGTAAAGTACGTAAATAAAGTTACTACGCATGCGCAGTTGAAATTCACCTAAAAATACGCATGCAACTCGCGGTTCTCTGAATACGCCCTAGGGATAGAAAAAAGTTCTAGAACTAAATCGCAGCCTATTGTTAGTTTGACAAATATTTGTAATAGGTATTTTATACACCTTCTTTTAAAGTATGCTTGATCCCACTCAGCTACTGAGTCAGTATTCTCTGCTTCGGATGCAAGGACTCCAATCAAGTAGTGATTTCCCATTCCTAGTTAGTGATTTCCCATTCCTAGTTCTGAGTTATATTAGTACCCTACCCTATCATACCTCCACACGTTACCAGCTTTTTTGTAACAAATACGTCTCATGCCCAACCTTGTGTAGAGCTGCTAGGTATCACACTTTTACTAATTTCTGATCATTTAAAGGACTGGATACACCTCAAACTGTTCCCTTCTCCATTCATCAACTTACAAATTACATGCTGCTTTTTTCCTCCAGGAAATCCAGTTCAAGAAGTATTGACCTTTGCTCTTTTCCAGGAGGTTCTCATCTCCCTCTACTCATGTTACACCACCAGAAGAAAGGGGATTGCAATTCTTATTTGTGGGTCTTTCCCGCTTCATGTTGTTGGGCTTCATGATGTATTTAGATTAACAATGTATTATAGTGAAAAGTCGGAATGGATCTTACAAGGTTACGCTTGCGAGAATTTATGATCAAAACACACATCAGGCCCCTATCTCCCATTCCTTTGTCTAGAAATTATTTTTTTTTTAGATCAAGTCTTACACTTGTAGTAGGGTATTTTAACACAGTAGCTTATCATAGTCCTGAGTCCTCTTTACATTCAAACTTTTCTTCCAGGCTCCATATCCTTTAATAGACACACAACGTTCCGCGTCCTTTGACTTACAGGGACTATTCTTTTCACATGATACATATTCCTTGGATGCATTCTGCTCTCACAATAAATGACTGAAGTTAGCAGACTCCCCATTATCTGGTCAGATCAATAGGCCTTGAAAGCATTCAATTCCCATCTAGAATCTTTTATAAACACTTCTATAAACACATATTTTTCCCATGGAGAATTTTATGACCAAGCGCTCAAACTCACCATTTGGTTATTACCAAATTATATGCAGCTATCATAACAGAAAAAGTGGATGAGGCTGTAAAATCTCAAATGCCCTCTAAGGCCCTTGGCCTAGATGAATTTCCTAGGGGATATTATAAAACTTTTGTGCCTTCACTTATTTCTCACCTTACCAACCTATTTAGAAATATATCTGGAGGCAGTAAATGTCATCAAGTCTTGACTTGACCTAGAGTTAATGTTGATCATTCCTAAATTTAGAAAGGAACATACACTTTGCTTATCATTATAGATAATGTTCCAAATCCTGCATTGGCAAAAGATTTTTAGGAATGAGCGCAGATAATTCAGGTTCCTTACAGCAGCACTAAACTTCGTCTTGCACTTAAATATAGTGGAATGCCCCCTTGCATTAGCGCAAAGGACAAAAGTGGACATAAACAAATCAGTTGCTTTTTTTGCTCACACTACACACACGCATTGCTAATACATGCTGCACTTACACCTAAAACAATTTGTAAGTCTACCTTTGGATCCATAGTGCACATGCTTAAAGCAAAAAATAGCTCACACCTATGAAAAGTGTACTATTGGACATAGGTCCTGTATGAAAACTCTCCTAAAGTTTTTAAGCATTATATAATGGAATTCAATCAATTAAAAATGCATACAACCACATTATAACTTTATAATAGGCTTAAACATTCTCTCTTCCTGGCTAAGATGTCTGAAAAAAGTAAACAAGCAATAAAGCAACAAAAACATTGTGAAGAGAAATAGCTGTTTATAAACAACAACAAGAAAAAATATTTCTTCATCTGTGAATATAAAACAGTCTGGTTAAAAGTCTGGTCATTGCTTTTTTAACCTCTGTGTTTCTCAAGCTGTAAATGAAAGGATTCAGCATTGGAACAAAAAGAAGGTACAGAAGAGACATAAATTTGGCTCCATCATGTGAATCAATAGATTTTGTTCTCATATAGGTTATAGTAGCTGATCCGTAGAATAACATCACAGAGGTAAGATGGGATCCACATGTGGAAAGCGCTTTGCTGCGTCCAGCTGCTGAATGGATTTTAAAGACGGCTATAAAGATATTTATGTAAGATATAATTATAAGTAGGAAAGGTACTGGAATTGCCAAAAAACAATAAATTACTATAAAAACTTCATTAACAAATGTGTTAGCGCAGGCCAGCTTCAATACAGGAAGTATATCACAAAAAAAATGGTCAATAACCTTGGGACCACAATATGGTAAAGAAAAGAGTAGCACAATATTGGCCATAGGCAGGAACATTCCACCAAAGTGTGATGCCAATGAAAAACCTATACACTTGTTTTTGGTCATACTAGTTGCATAGTGAAGCGGATGACAAATGGCCAAATATCGATCGTATGCCATAAACGTAAGAATAAAGCACTCTGCCGCCCCCAAAAATGTAAAGAAATAAAGTTGAGCAGCACATCCACTAAAGGAAATAGCTCTATCGAAATGCAATAAATCTCTGAGCATTCGAGGAACTGTTGATGAAACATAAAAGATCTCAGTGAGTGACAAACTCAGGAGAAAAATATACATAGGAGAGTGAAGTTTGTATTCCAAGGCAATTGTCAGAACAATCATCACATTTCCTGTCAATGTAAGTAGATACATTAGTAGAAATAAGACAAAAAAATAGTGCTGGAACTCTGAAGAGAAACCTACAAGAATAAATTCAGTCACCTTGGTTTCATTACTTTTAGGTATGAGTAGAGATTTCTGTTCCTAGTATAATGCAGGAAAGAGAGACAGAGAAAAGAAAAGAAAAGAAAAGAAAAACAAGAGATGGCAATTAAATACTAAATTATCATTGACAATTTAAGGTTTAAAAAGAGCATTGAGTTCAGCATTTCATAAATTCTAAGAAGTTGGTTTTAATCTGAGAGAAACCAAGAGAAAAGAAGGGGGAGGCAAGTTTATAATGTGCAAACGGAATTGAAACGTTAATTGTGTAAACAGTTGAGACATTGAGACATTATGAGTTGAGTAGTTATGGTGTCACTTCTTACCTCTACTCTAAACTACAGTTTAAAAATATATTTTTAGGTATTTATCCAATTAAAAAAAGCCTTAGGATTTCATCTTTATGCAAAATAACAATAATAATAATAATAATAATAATAATAAATAAATTTCTACTCCTTTCTTTGTAAGCGTTAACCTTTTTTGTTGTTACTTCTAAATCTTAGATGTAATGTACCAAATAAATGCAAAACAAAAATTTGTGTAGACCTATTGCCAGGATCAACTAATTTATTACGGCATAATATTGGATACAGATGCAAAATCTGCTGGGAAAAGACATCAAATACATTTTCAGAATAACCTCATAATTTTTCTGTGTGGGCCTGTTATTGAAAAGATTGTTTTAAAACTATATTTAATAACCTTAAATGTGGATACCAATGAATGCCCCTAGGTGTTGAAAAAATATGAATTTGCAAGATATTGAAAAATATAGAAATAAATTGTATTTTCATTTGCTTTTGGCATAGCAGCATTAAACCTTCAAAATATAATTGAGAAATTGTCTAACTTGATTGCAAACAGCAGATTAATCCAGATCTTGTAAAATGGGGGTATATAAATAAAAGAACATATAATTTGTAAAAGGACTCATTTTGATACCAATAACGTTCAATATTTATAGCCAAACTCATACCTACCATATCCATAGAATGTTGTGCTTTGACAGATCTGCTACATGATTACATGAGTTAAATTTGATAGTGAAATAACTATCCCTTAGGGTCATTACAGGAAAGGATCTCTGGGATATTTACTGTGCTAGTAGTCAAACAAAATAAAATTGAAAATTCTTATAATTAAAATGATATAATTATTAAAATTTATTTAAACATTTTAATAGTAATAATGTTACAAAAAATTATGCAACATATATATAAAACTAATTTATATACAACATTTTCCTCTGCCTCCTGCCACGTCAGCACACATGGGTGAATAATCCCCTCTGGAGCCAGAACAGGAAACAAGAAGACACAGGGTATATAAGCCGCACACCACCAAGTTCCTGTGTCTTCATACTTCAAAAGCTTAAACATATAACTGAACACATTAACACAATACGAAAACCCAATTAACTACCCGGGATGGGCAGTGTGTGCTGACGTGTAGGAGTAGAGGAAACAAGAGTATCAGGTAATAATCTATCATTTCCTCTGCCTTCTGCCACGTCAGCACACATGGGCCGTGCCCAAGCAGTTTAGGTCACTGGGTGGGCATTACATCTTCTTTAAAACTCAAAATAATAATAACTTAAATGTTAACATTTTGTTATAATCCTCTATATGGCTGCACTAAGCACTCGTCTCCCAAAGCTTGACTCAGCTGAGGACATTCCGTGGGGGAGGTCTTTGAAAAATAAAAAACTCTATGGCCCGCCGTATGACAGGTTCTCCAAGCGCTAGCATGTCCTGCCATCCTTGGGCATGCTGATGATTGTAGCACTACAAGCATCAGCATGCCGCGTTAAAGCCATTAGATTGCGTATATGTAGTCTTTTAGACCGCATATACGCAATTTACGTATCGAAACGATACGCAGATTACGTACAATAGCTACTACGCATGCGCAGTAGCTACTGTTTATTGAACTACGTCCGTCTATGAAAGACGGACGTAGTTCTGGATCCGGCCCCTGATGAGGACAATGGCGACGATGGAAGCTGGAAAATAAAAATGGGGTAACTAAAAGGGATTATTAGAAATGTAATGGGATTTAGTTTTGAATATGATGGGTGGGGTAATAGAAAAGTGGATTAAAAAAGTATGAAGTGGGGATAAAATGAAAGTGCAGATTTTATGATTCATATGGATTTTAGAGACACAAAATTTGCATTTCCAATAAAGAGATCCTTATAGCTAGAGGTCAATCTTATCTCATGCTTTTTATTTTTTAAATTACCAATTAAGATACAACATAGACCTGTGTTTTTATACAGGCATAGATAATGTTTTGATACATGTATTAGTTGTAATCCTGAGCACAGCCGAAGGTACAATATTTTCTTCCAGTTACTTAAATTTGTACATGAAGCAGCAAACCTTAATATATCATGGGCTGTGACCGGCTAGAGGAGGGAGGCATTTATCAGAGGAAGAGGTGTAATAAAACACGAGGACATGAATATTAACTGGAGGGTGGAAGATTCAGAGGAAATGTGTGGAAAAATTACTTCACTGAAAAGGTAATAGATAAGTGGAATAGCCTCCCATCTGAGGTGGTTGAGGCTAACACAGTAGAACAGTTTAAACATGCTTGTAATAAATATAAGAATATCCTAAATCCTAAACTAAATTGAGGGTAAATAGGGTCTAGGGTCAGTACAGTTTTAAATAAACAACTGGACAGACTGGATGGGCCATGTGGCTCTTATCTGCTGACACTTTCTATGTTTCTATGTTTCCGGTGGAAAAATAAGTCTGATTGCAGGGGTCAGTAACGAAACCCTCTGCTAACTGAACAGGTCTGTCGGAAATGCAAAGTTAAAATTAGAAATTCTAAATTAAAAAATCCAAAACAAACTGGACCAATCTGTGCAAAGATTTGATTTTGCTCTCACATTACCTCTAATGCTGCTTGTTTTTTTTTATAAGGCCATAAACCATCATGAACCCAGTTGCTGAAGAGAAAACAAAAATGATAACAGCTGAAACTAGCAGAAAAACTACTAAAAAAACTAAAAAAAACTATAAAACATACACAGTCCCATATAGATAATTCAGTGTTTGTTTATTTGTCAACAGTATGTACGCTGAAAAGCGCTTTATACGCCTCCTTTTAAAATATGCTTGATCCCTCTTTGCTCCCAAATCAGTATTCTCTGTTTAGGATGCAAGTGCTCCAATCAAGTAGCGATTTCCCATTCCTAAAAGTTATATTAGTACCCCACCCATCATAACTCCACACGTTACCTGCTTGTTTGTAACAGTCAGAAGAAATATCACCACTCAGGTACCCCGTAGTACAAGCGCTAATGCACAGAGGGGGTTCTCTGCCTAATTACCCCAAAAAGTCTAAATAGAATAATAGGTTCAGTGCAGCGCTACATAAAATTGAACACACAGCTTAAATAAAATAACAATTTATTAATACATAAATCATTGGATAGATTCTGTAAAAATGTTGCAATCCTTATAGGATTAAGATAATATAAAATAAACAATGTAGCTTTAGGGAATAAAGCAACATGAGATCGAGGAGCTGTAGACAAAGTATCTTTGTTAAGAAATATTACGATCAATTGATTGTGCACAATTCCAACATGACTGGCTCTTTATGGAAATGTCCCGATGTTGAATTTAATGAAAGACACCAATAGTAAAAGTGAAACGACCGGACGGTCAGTCTTACCACTGAAGGTTAAGAGTCTGCAGATCACCTGTCAGTATCAAAAAAGGAGACGGCATTCAAGGCTCTGTAGGCAGTCCGTGTAGATCACCAGAGGGTCACCCGAATGAGCTGCAATTTGTCCGAAGGCACGCAATCCCAGAGATATAACGATCTTTTGAATACAGGTAAATCAGTGCTGCATAGGTGTGGATATGGTGTCGTAGTTGAAATAGCAGGTAAATGTGCCAGTAGCAATGGATTATGTCCGCAGGTTGTAACAGCTACACAAAAGAGGATGTTCCTTGACGCGTTTCATGGCTTTAATGAGCCGTTTCATCAGAAGGGTATGGGAGGAGTGTAGGAAGCACCTTTATATAGGCATCCATTCAATCAGTCCTGATCCCAGGTGTTTGCAACAATAACATTAGAATAGTATTTAGAAGTGTAAAAATATACGATATAGACTGTTATTAAGCTGTGTGTTCTAAACATTCTATAACAAAAATAAGTACAAAACAAAAAAACATGTAACAAAAACATACATAATAAAATGGAAAAAACAGTTTATCTGGATTATTAGAAGGGAATCTGCTCCGTTGCAGTGCTGCTCTTAAAGAGACAGACGCATAAATTGGAATAAGATAAATGGATAAGTATGTCCTTTTTTCCACATGCAATAATTGCTTTGAATAAGGAATACATAGCTTTTAGATGGTTTAGAGCTTAACTAAACAGTTTATGACCGAAGCAAGCTGTCTCCCCATTATCTGATCAGATCATTAGGCATTGGAAGCATTCTTTTCCCATCTAGAATATAACATCGACAGACCCACGTGACGGAGGATGAGACTCTTTGGAAGATTCCACAGTTCTAAACCTTAATTAAGAATAAAATCCAGGAATTCAAATCTGACCAAATTACTACTTTACAAAATTTCATAAATCAGTAATCAGAGGAGAAATAAATAAATATGCTTCCACTCATAAGTTAATTGTCTCCCTTAAATCACAGACTCTCCATGTAGAGAAGTTGCACAAGCATACCCACTGCAGACCTTCAGACAATCCTCTCTAAGTAGAACTAATCTTATATCGTCTAGTTCAAAATTTAATGAGAAAGGCAACAAAGCAAAATCCTTTTGGCAAACAAATTAAAAGTCAAGACAGCAGGCAATTAATTCCATTCAGTATCACCTAAGGTCACTATCTTTATGACCTCACTTAAATAAACATCTAATTTCAACACTTCTATACACCTATATAACTTTTCCCCCATGGAGAATCTCATGGGCTCAGAGCTCAAACTCAGCAATACTTAATTTCTTGTAATTTTCCCACTTTAAGCTATTTGAATTTCCAATGGGTTATTAGAAAATCTTTGTGCCTTCCCCTCTTTCTCTCTTTACCAACCTTTTTAAAAATATAACTGGAGGCAGTAAATGTCATCAAAACTTGACTAGACCTAGAATTATTGCTCATCATTCCTAAATTTAGAAAGGTCCACACACTCTACTCAGCATTATAAATGATGATCCAAACCCTCCATGTTCCAGTACTCTCCTCAGTTCTTACTACAAGCTCTACATTCATTCTTTATCTGAAACAGGTGGAGGCAGAGATTACAGAGATCTGTCCTGGCTAAACTGGAACCATATTTTAATATGCATTTCTTCTCCAGCATACTTTTCAATATAATAATTTTGAATAGCTGATCTACGCATCTGCTGCACTAAAGCTCTGGATCTGCTACTTTATGTGTAAAAGCAAAATATTTGCTTCCCTGCAAAAAAAATTATTAATAATTGGTTTTGCTCAGGGGTACACTTGCATCTGTTTTCCCTGTGTCAATAGAGCTCATCCAAAATTTGGACCTGATCCATAGTTCTTGCACATAGTTCTTGTTCTTTACAAGGTAAAGAACATGTGCGCGCCCTATACAGTTCTGGCAGTAGCATCTTTGGATAGGGGATGCAGTCTCCAGTTAGAAAATATTTTTAAGCTCATGTTCAGCTGCTTGTATTTTGAAAATATTACTATATTCAAATTTTTAATAAGCAATGGGTAGGCATGCTGTTCATCATACTTACCCATTCATTAATTTGGAAAATGCTGCAATAGAGTGGAGGTGAGTATATGGGGAGTCCTATGGTTACGTTGCGGGGAGGGGGTACAAACTATCCTTTATGTATTCTTTTTTTAAATCAAATATGTTTATTGAGATTTTTCATTTTCTTGCATAAAAACAATAACAAGAACATAAATATAAACATACACTACCAAAACATCATCACATCGCTTGCAGTATAGTTGAAATATACCAGTAAAATGCATATAACATAGTCTAGTAATACAAAAATAGTTTTGATAAAGGAAAGCACCCCGTAACAGTGACCAAAGACATGACAAATTAGTCTTTTCCCTTTTTTCTTCCTTTCCCCCTTCTTTTCTATTTTTCCCATTATACAACCTTTATGAGGGGGAAAAAAAAAACACAGGCATCACTAAAGTAAGAAAAGGTATGTAGTCATTCAATTACTCTTATGCCAGGAGCCACACCCAAATAGTATACTGAATCAGTCCACTGGCCCCATATTTTCTCAAATTTATGAACACAGGCACGACTGGTATAGGTGAATCTCTCGTGGTCAATTGAGGAATTTACAATTTATAGGAGCTACTCAGTAGAGTCTCCCAGTCCTCATCCTCTAGTGAACCCAAATCCTCTTGCCATGCAGTTCTCAACTTGTTCAATTTATCCACTTGATACCGACCCCTCGGGGACCAGGTCAGTCAACAAAGTTCTGACCGGGGAGATGGAGATAGTGATTTGGAACCTCCGAACCTGGGCCTGAACGGCATGCCTCAATTGTAGGTAATGATATAAATAGTTATCAGGGACAGCAAACTCAGATTGAAGTAATGCAAAGGTCTTGATGCTACAGTCAGAAAAAAGATGAAAGAAGGTGTCAATATCACGAGAGCGCCATGCTCCAGCCCCCTCAAATTTCAACAACTCCTGAAAATTGAAATTCTGCCATAAAGGAGTGCAGGGGTCAACTCCCTTGCCACCAAGATGAGCGTGTGCCCAGCGCCAGACCCTCTGAGCCTGCCGAACCAATGGAGGGGAGGATAACGGATATAACCTGGTCAGCAAAGCTTGAATCGGAGAATGACCATAGCCCGTCTGTTTTACAAGCGCCCAGTGCAGGTCTCCATGCGAGGACGACGTGACCCAACTCATAAGGTGTGATAACTGAGCGGTATAATAGTAATACTGGAAATTGGGTAATGCCATACCCTCCATCTCCCTCTTCCTGTGCAAGTTTACCCGAGGAATCCTGGCTCTCTTCCCCCCCCCCCTCAGACAAATGACGTAACCACAGAATGTACCTTCTTAAATATCCACTGGGGGAGATAAATAGGTGACTGCAATAGTGTATATAAGAGCTAAGGCTGAAAAAACATTTTTATTAGGTTAACTCATCCTATAGTTGTTTGCTCCAGGTCTTTGTTTTTTCTTGTAGGTAACTAATGTGAGGCAAAATATTAAGTCGGAAAAAATCCAACATATTATTAGTGACCTCAATGCCCAGGTATCTAAACTGCGAGGTCCATTTCAGAGGGAGGTCAGATGGAGCCATCACAGGGATCTCCCCTCTCACGGGTAAAATATAAGATTTCTCCCAATTAATTTTCAACCCCGAGAAGGTACCAAACAGAGTAACAGTTTCCAACAGAGCCCGCAAAGAATCTCCGGCATCAGAGAGGAACAACAAAAGGTCATCGGCATACAATGCCACCTTATCTTCATCTGCTCCCACCTTCAATCCCTGTATAGCCGAATTACCCCTGATAGAGCAAGCCAATGGCTCTATTGCAAAAGCAAATAATGATGGAGACAGGGGGCAGCCCTGCCTAGTGCCCCTGCTCAGAGTAAAACTATCTGTTACAAAACCATTTACGCAAGCTCTAGCAGAGGGATTAAAGTACAAGAGCTGGATCCACTTCACAAATTGCTCTCCCAGACCCATCCTGCCCAATACCTCCCACAAAAATGCCCACTCTATCGAATCAAATGCCTTTGCGGCATCCAAGGACACCAACACCGCCACCTCATCTCCCGGATGCCGCAACTGCAAATGTCCAAACAGCCGCCGAAGGTTAACAGCCGTAGACTTTTTAGGCATAAAGCCAGTTTGGTCGATGTGGATCAGTTCCTCAATGACCTGATTAAGCCTAGTGAAGAGTACTTTAGCTAATATTTTGACATCGGTAGTTGAAAGGGAGATGGGACGGTAAGACTCAGGGTATAAGGGGTTCTTTCCTGGCTTTAGGATGACTACAATCACAGCTTCCCTCATGGATGCAGGGAGCTCCCCACTCTCAGAAAATTTAGTATACGCATCGAGGAGTCTTGGAAGAAAAAAGTCTCTATGAGATTTATAAATTTCAATCGGGAGACCATCTAATCCCGATTCTTTATGAGTAGGGAACGCAGAGATCACAGCCTCAATTTCATCGACGGTAATGGGATAATTCAGAAAAGAATGGCTATCCCCAGACAAACTCGGAAGGCTTATCCTATCCAGATATTCCGCCAGTTCAGCCCTATGATACTGAACCCTGGAAGTATATATAGTTTCAAATGTTTGCGAAATACCTGGGCAATCTCTGGAATTGAGGACTGCAACCTCCCCGCTGAAGCCTGTATCTCATTAATAATAGTAGAGGATTGATCCCCCTTTGATAAATAGGCCAGATAACTCCCGCAGCGATCTGTCTGACCATAAAGAGAATGAGCATTAAACAACAATTTACGCTTGGATCTGTCTAGGAGATAGTCCGAATGCTCCCTCTGTACCGTCAACCAAGCAAGTCTGTCTTCCCTCAAGTGACTACTAAGATAAACTGTCTCTAAATCTTTACATCGGGCTTCCAAAGTAACCTCTTTCAATTTTGAGTCCCGCTTAAATCCAATAATTTTTGTGATCAAGGCTTCCCTAAGAAAAGCCTTGAAGGAGTCCCATATAATTAGATGGGAATAATGTCCCCGATTATAGTCAAAGAAACCATCCCATTCATCCATTTGTGGAGGCAATCCACAAAGCTATCACCACTGATGAGGCATATGAGGGGCCAGATTCCTCTTTTTTCATGACGTTACTCCAACTTACGCTAACCAGAAATTACTTTCTTTTCAATGGGCATCATCATCTGCAGCTGACCGGTTGTGCGATGGGGTCCAATGTCAGCCTATGAGGAAAAGTACATCTATCATAACTCCAGGTTTGTGGCGCACTGTTTGTGCTTTTTACGTTATATTGACGATGTGTTCTTGGTATGGTTGGGCACTTAGTCCTCATAACGTCAATTTATTGATGATTAAATCAATTTCTCATCTTTATTAGATTTACCTCAGAAATGAGCAATAGTGAGCTACATTTCCTTGATGTCGCTATACAGAATACTGATGGTCATCTAAGCACTTACATTTATAAAAAGCCCACAGACCACAATAATTTTTTACTGGCCTCCTCCCAACACCCACCAGCCTTCAAGATGGGGATCCCTTATTCCCAATTTCTACGGGTGCATCGCATAAGAAGTGACCTTAACACATGGGAACGTAATATGGATACCATGCTGGAGATGTTCTGTGATAGGGGCTATGACAGAAAATATTTACTTAAACTCAAAGAAAAAGTCAGGAATATCCCTAGGGACTCCATCATGCAACCCAAACAATGTACTATCAAAGACAAGCAGATTATTCCATGGGTCCAAACATATGGCCCCCACAGCAAGAATGCTATATGGAAGGCTAGAAATATGTGGGCTATTGTTACCAGCGATAATGATTTACCCAATTTCAGTAAATATCATCTATTACCAAGTTTCAGAAGAGGCCGAAACCTCAGAAGTTTTTTGGTTCATTCCGATGTGACGATTAGGAAATCCCTGTATAACAAAAAGGGATGCTTCCCATGCCCTTCATGTACTACATGCCGCTATATGATAGCAGGCGGTAGCTTTATACATCCCCATAGCAACCAGAAATACAGCATAAAGCACTACCTTACATGCACATCTTCATTCGTAGTGTATATGATTGTATGTCCTTGCGGACTTGTGTATATTGGGAAGACTATCACCACGTTTAGAGAAAGGATTGCCCAGCACCGGTCCGCCATACGGGCGGCATTAAATGGTAAAGAGATCGACTAACCTGTCGCAAGACATTATGCGCAACATGGACATGGAATGGCAACTCTCTGTTATCGTATTATAGACCATATCCCACCGATGCCACGTGGAGGTGACAGAGGATTGGCGTTATTACGTAGAGAAACACAATGGATTTATAAATTAAACACTTTATCTCCTTCAGGACTTAATGAGGCTTTGAGCCTCACTCACTTTACCTAAAATGTGTATTTTTTGATTCAATTGTGATACATGTCAGCGAGTTATTATGTTCACCCCATCTATGTGATTTGGTTTTAATCCATTTAACCCCATTTTTGAGGCTCTTTGTGTGCTGGTGAGTGGGTCTCCCACCCTCTCCAGATAGTTGTCGTTTTGCCTCTTACTATAGGCATTTTTGATACATATTACACAGAGTCTTTTGCGGTTAGGTGACTGTATTACTTGCATAAGTATTTTGGGTTTCTCCATTTTATGTAGGAGCTTCGTTATTGTGCAGATTTATCGATAGTGAGTTTTCCATCATGTCATGTGTTGTGTACTTCGCTACAGACCCACGTGAGTTTCGTTTTCTGCTCTGTTTACCTTCTAAGCATTTAGTATTTACATTGCACGCCTTTCTATTTAGTTCAGTCATATATCATCAGCTTGTTCACAAGTTTTATAAGGGTGCCCTGATTGATCCCCTTGCTCAGTGTTTAGCCCCACGGCTTATGCCGATATTGGGTCATGAGGTCTACCCGCGCGATCAGCATGTGCTTTATCATGTGTGTCATTGATCAGTATCATTGTACAGTATTGCAGTGTGTTAGCATTGTTTTTATCTTGTTTTTAGTTGTTGATCACTTGTTCACTACACGTGTGGTGTGTTTTTGTTTTCCCAGCATCTCCACGGCGTCGGTGGCAACGGGGGAGGGACGCAGGCTTCCTTACGTCATTGAGGTGCATCCTGGTCCACTGACGCTGGCCAACCCATGGTGCTGTGTGCTGTGGTGAGGGTGGGGTAAGTTATGTCTATAAGTACACTGTAAATTTCACCGTACCTTGCATTGTATGTCCCTGATGAAAAGCTAAACAATATAGCTTGAAACGTTGGACGAATCCAGTGTCCTGGTATCTTTATTTTAAAGAGTGCTCTTGCTTTGTTTATCTATATCTCGGGAGACCACCCGTTGAGGATAGCACCAGAGCACATATTGCTTTTTGTTGCAGGATTGGTGTGCGAGTATTGCCATATATATATATATATATATATATAAGAGGGAGAGACAATGGGAGAGAGAACGAGAGAAAGAGAACAAGAGAGAGAGAGAGAGAACGAGAGAGAGAGAACAAGAGAGTAAGAGAGAGAGAACGAGAGAGAGAGAACAGGAGAGTGAGAGATAGAGAACAGGAGAACAAGAGAGAGAGAATGAGAGAGAGAGAGAGAGAGAGAGAGAGAGAGAGAGAGAGAGAAAGAAAGAGAGAGATAGAATGAGTGAGAGAGAACGAGAGAGAGAGAACGATAAGCCTGCATAAAATTTTTGGGGGATTCATCTGTGGTTGCATGTTAGGCTGTTAAATCCTGACCATTCCATAATTAAATATATAATTAAAATCAATTATCTATAAATTAAATTTAATATAAAATCTTTCATATAAATATATCTCTGGTGACAGTTAAATTACTAGCTAATTAAAAATTATTAATGAACAGATTTAACTGTAAGTCACTCA
The DNA here is from genome assembly GCA_011038615.1 of Limnodynastes dumerilii. NCBI lineage: Eukaryota > Metazoa > Chordata > Amphibia > Anura > Limnodynastidae > Limnodynastes > Limnodynastes dumerilii. The sequence goes on along the minus strand of WWET01004538.1, from coordinate 45,418 downwards.
TAATTAATGTTCCAAAAACCTTTTACAGCTAAGCTGCACAAAATCTTATCTCAAAGTAGTATTATTTAATTGAAAATTACGTCTATAGCTAGTTCTGTTATGTTTCCTTACTAAAATGTTTACAGATTGTAAGATATTGAAGCATATTGCTAATAAAATGTGTTTAATGCATGTACATAAAATAGTTTTATATCAGTATGAAATCTATCTACCTGTCTGTCTCTATCTATCTATCTATCTATCTATCTATCTATCTATCTATCTATCTATCTATCTATCTATCTATCTATCT